>CABHPH010141264.1:46370-71977 GCA_902168325.1 Peromyscus nudipes | reverse complement strand
ATTTATTTATTTATTTATTTATTTATTTATTTATTTATTTATTTATTTCCTCCTCAATTTCTTTAAAGGAAATTTTCATTTCTTCTTTAAATGCCTCTATCATCTTCATAAAGTAATTTTTAAGGTTGCTTTAAGGTTGCTTTCTTCTGCTTCTTTTATGTTGTGATGTTCAGGTTTTGATTTTGTAGAGCTGATAGGTTCTGGTGATGCCATACTGCTCTTTATGTTGTTGTATGTATTTTTGCACTGGTGTCTACACATCTCTCCCTCCAATAGGTTCAAGAGGTGCCTGTGTCTGAGTGAGTTGCTCTTGGTTGAATCTGTGCTTGTTGTGTCTGTGTATCAGGGGTCCACTCTGAGTCCAATCATAGTTCTTGGTCTAATTAGAGCTGGAAGATTCTGTGTCTCAGGAAGCAACTGGGGTTGCAGGGGGATATGAAGATTTGGGTAGGGTGTGGGTCTTTTAGATTGCAGGGTCCAAATGGTGGATTTGGTGGGATAGCCTGCCCAGAGAAGTCTTCCCTGTTTTCCAGCAACTGGGGCACACAAGTTTTATCTTTCATATGGGCAACAGCATGACTGGAAAAAAATCCTCTCCATACTCAGAGCCATGTTCTTTTTAGTTCTGGTTTTTTTTTTAATTTGCTTTGTACTTTCCAATAGTGGGAAAATGCTTTGTTGTTCAAATCTTAAATGGTCTTTTAATTAAAATCTCAGAGCCAGATATCAGGGTGAATGCTGAAAGATCAGAGAAGCAGTCCACAAACATTTGACAAATTCAGAAAAAATACTCCATTATATCCTATTTTTGTGAGTCCAAAGTGTTGTGCCTAATTCACATTCTATCCTAAGTTATTACCAACCAAAAATATATTTTGATGGCTTCCAAACTTAGACAATTTACACCTCTTTAGTGAGTTTTTTTTCTGAATTTGTTAACAAGGAAAACTATAACTATCTAATATTCAACTTACTCAGATACCCAAGAAGGAAATAATGTTACCTAAGTAAGCACGAAGTGACTTCCAAAAAAATATGAGAAATGAGAGAAAGAGCTGGCTTCCTGGAAAGTCACCCAAGATTCTCTGCAACTTTAGAGCATCCATCTTTAACCTACAAGCTTAGCATATCTAATAGACTCATCTGTGAAGCAGGATTATCTAAAGGGCCTTCCTACCTTGTTTTGGCAAGGTTCTGCTCTCCTTTCTTTAGTGTCTTGCTTGTCCACTTGGACAGCATACTCTCAGCAGTTGAGGCAAGGGCACTTTTTTTTGGCCTAGTGGCTAACTTTTGCCACAAAGAAAGTAAACTCCATTTGAAGTTTCTTCAATGCCCATTATCCTCTCTGAAGTATATTGGTGCTGCCAGGAGCAGATATGTCTCATTGTCATATAAAAAAGAATCTATGTTTTTGAAACATCTTAAATGCCATATTCTGTAGATCTCTGAAGTGTTTGAAGATGACCTATTTATCTAAATTATGTTTGTTTTACCTTGAAAACATACCTAATATGACTACAAGTTCAGTTGTAATAAGTGACTAAATACTAATTTGCATTTCTTTATATCCTAATTAGTTGTTTTTCAAACAAGAAACCTAGATCTTAATATCTTTTGTTTAGCCTTTATCCTGACCATTAACAATAACAACTTGTTACCAACCATCCTAAACAATGACATGCTGTCCATAACCCATTAAATGACCAAAAACCATGCACCCCATCTCTTGGAATGTGGGCATCATGTTCTTAAAATTACTTCCTTAATTTTTCCTTAATTTATCCACTTAGGCTAGGCTACTTGGCCAACATGCCTTAGAGATCTACATGTTCTAATTCCCCAACTCTGGGATTATACAATGACTAGCTTTTTTGTTTTCATTTATTTAAATTGGTCTAGAGATATTTACTCAGATCTTCACATTTACAAGAATAGCACTTTTCAGACAGAGCATCTCCTAGACCATAATGCTTGCCAATAGTATGAAAAACATATACTTGCAAAGAACTAAACATAGGTTTGTGGTTGAAGAGATTCTCTCTATTTAAGAAGGAAACAAAAGTAATATCTCTCACCACATGCAAAATTCAAAGTGGATCAAAGACACTAACCTAATACCTAAATTTTGGAAGTACTGGAGAAAATTAGAATGAGAATCCCAGTAGATATAACATATACTCCAGTAGTGCCTTGAATAATCTGGTGAAATGACAAAAATAGTAAGTTTAATAGCATCTTAACTACAAATGAAGCTATAGGCAGAGTTATCAGACAGCCTAATCAACAAATTAAAATTTTTCCAACCCATACATTACACAAGGGGTTAATATCTACAATGTAAAATAATTCCAAAAAAACCAAACATTAATGTAAGCAAATCTTTTAATCAATAATTTATCATGAAGGAATAGACAGTTCTCCAAGAACAAAATAAAAATGGCCAATAAATAACTGAAAAAAATGTCAGCATCTTTAGCATCTGGGAAATGAAGATTAAAACTGCTTTAAGATTCCTTCTCATCCCATAAGAATGGATATCAAGGCACAAATGACAACAATGCCGATAAAATTGTGTAGATGAAAGGAAGCTTTAGCCACCACTAATGGATAAAAATTGATGCAGCCAATATAGACATCAATGAAAAGTTTTCTCAAATGACTGAAGATATAATTACTTCAGTAATAAGACCTAACTATAAGAATTTTGGTTGTTACTCAGTAGCTTGAAAATCTTACTGCAAATTTTCTTTAAAAATCTGTTTCTTTCTCTAAAACAAAACCAAGAATTGGAACCAGCATAGAGGCACATGAACATGAATACACAAAAATATATTTATAACTACATTTATTGTATACAAAATGCCATTTCATTCAGTCATAAAAAGAATAACTTCATTTGTGGAAAAAATAGAATGTGTCTGTAAATTAGTACCTTCATCAAATTAAATAAGACTCAGAAAATAAAAAATCACAAGTTTTCTCTCTCATTCAGAACCTGAAGTTAAATATTTATGCAGTGTGTTTGTGTGTGTGTATGTGTGTGCATGTGTGTATGCACGTGTGTGTGTATGTGTGTGCATGTGTGCATGTGTATGCATGTGTGTGTGCGCGTGTGTGTGTTTTCATGTGTGTGTGCACGTGTGTGTGTGTGTGTGTGTGTGTGTGTGTGTGTGTGTAGTCCACAAATCTAGAAAGAGCCTCATAAATGGGGGAATGAGATTTAAATAAAGAGTGATTGGGGTGATTAAGTACAAAAGTAGTGAATTCATGGCCTGTGAAGGTAGGAGGGAGATGTTGATGGGAGGAAAGGGGCCAGCAAGCCGAGACATGAATGGTGGAGGCACAAAGTTGAGGGAATAAATAAGAAAATTATAATGACATATGTATTAAAATACCATAGTGAAATCCATTAATTTTATAACTTAATTTTTATAAAGATATTTAATAGTCAAAATTACTACATACCACTAGTGAACTCCACTTAAATGCTATTTTGAACATTCTGAAGGTAAAAAACAAGTTCTTAGATAATTGAATAAGTTTGGCTTTGTATTTGTGTAGCACAACATTGAAAGCTTCTCTTTGCTTTGTTTTGTGAGATAATTTCATTATAGTTAAATAAAAATATGATTTTGAGATTAATCTTCAAATTTCTTATGTTTAGATGATTCTACATTTGACATTGAATAAAATGTTATAGAAAATGCTCCCTTAAAATTAGAAGAATAAAAAACCTAATATCTGTGTATCTTGCTATTGAGTAGATTTTTCAGTGTTATGTGGAGTATTTTTAGAAATGGCCAGAGCAAACAGATTAGAAATGAAGAAAGAGGGGTGGGTGGGTGAGTAAAAGACCAAAATAGAGATTAAATAGCACGGAATTTGAAGTGAAGACACCACACCTATGTAAACACCTGCATGTACCTATTGCAAACAATGGAGTGGGGTGCATGTTGCATATGCATGAATTAGCAGATGGCTAACTCAAAATTTAAGCATTTGAGCATATTTACAAGCAGAGATTAACCACAAAATATGGGAAACAAAATTATCAGAAAAGAGAAAACAAATGTAGAGACTTGGAAAATATGAATGAATATGAATGATGAGTCATGCTCCATTACAATGTTAACATAATGTGCTCAAGAGTTCCTTGTATGAAAGTCTGGGAGTTTTTATAAGTTTGTAATCCACATGTTAATTGGGAGTATATTTTTCTGATAATTATTTTGAATTTTATTTCATCTTTCTTGATGTCTATTGTCTACAGTGTCAGTGACAGCTCTTGCTTAAGAAGGCACGTGAATACAATCAAAACTGAAATATTGTGGGCAGTAATGGAGGGTGTTTTAAATGAATGTCAAAATCGGGAACTTTGTTAAACCAATGCTTTTGATTTGCTAGAGCTCAGCTTCAAGAAAAACAATACAAGTCCTATTCATATAAATGTTTGTCACCTTTACTTTACCTTTTAACTGCAAAAGATGTGAAGTGCGGTATTTATAATTATGTGCTGATTGCAGTTTACATTAAGCAGAAAAGTAGAGCACAAGGAGCACAGTGATTATAAATAGGATGATTGGTGATGCCAACACTAGAGCTCACATGATATTGCTAGGTAGACTAGATAAAATGTGAAGAAGAGTGTGAACGGTTCTCAGATAAAGAGTTGTAATTTTTTCTCCGAAACTCTCTTAGTCAATCTTAAGTGCATTTAACAACTATAATCATTTTTGAATTGTTTAGCATGTTCAGAAAGCCAGAAACATTATCTGGAGTCTCAGACTAAGGCAACACACTGAGGCTTCAAGAGAATCCTTGTGGGCATCACAGCTACTAATTCTGAGTAAAAAGATTATTGAAGAGCATTGGTGAATATATTCATGGCTGTACTGTCTGAGATAACCAGCTTAAAATCTATCCACATTCTAAACCCTGAGCATTTAAACCTGTGTAAAAGCAGTTCTGTGACTGCAGGTTAGCCCAGACTGAGAAAGACAGCAGTTTATCCCAGAAATTGTCCCTTCCATCATAGCACTATTCATAGGAAGCACTGGCAAGGACACTCAGGACCCACAAAGAAAAGTTCCTCACACGGAGAGGATCCATCACCACTATCAGATGCTGGAGCTTAGGATTCCATTGTGCCAGGGCAAAACTGAAACGGTCTTAGATACTTTGAAAATCCCTAGGCAGAAAGAATAAAGAGAATCCTTAATTTTGAGTGTGATGCCTCAGGAAAGATTAAAAAAAATGTGATCAGTAAAACTAAGGGCCTCTGATTGATGCATATGCATTTATATGTATTAAAAACAAAGTGTTTTCATGCATATATTCAAAAATACATATAAACATTTCAGACTGTTGTTGCTTTGTAAACTTATTCAGTTGAACTTTAGGAATTAATAAATCATCATTTAATTGATTGTGATTGTAGGTTTTTCAATAATGTCTACAATACATCAGGTATAATTGTCATAAAAATCCAGGAAAATCAAGTACATAAGTACTACAATGTGAATATGTGCACAGAACTTAACTTTGCTTCATATCACAAAGGCACATAAAATTGTTTGGCTAATTGAAACTAATAAGCTTTGTTTGTTGTACCTCCAAATATGAAAGCATAAATTGATCAGCATACACTTTCTGGTGTTATAAGCTACTAGCTATGTTCTGTCCCATCTGCTGCTATATTTTCATGGTTACAATAAAAATTAAACTGATTGCAAAACAAAATTTTCATGTATCAAGTATGATTCCTGAAATTGAAGGTTGTTTTCTCACAAGTATATGAGCACTCATATATTCAAGATTCAAAATAATTTTTTAAAATTATTTTTTAGACAATGTTTACATTATTCTAACTCTTCTTTCATTTGTTTCAAAATTATTTTAATTATAAATAATTTGCACAAACAACTTGTAAAGAAATTCTGATTTCATAATAAACAATAAATACTTTGTCACTAATTTTAATTATGATAAAATTAACTTATGAAAATATTTGTTTAATAAATAAGCCAAGGGAAATAAAATAATGTAATTTAGATGTCTTCTCACTATGCATACATTTGATTCCTAAGTAAAAATGGCTGAATTAAAAAGAATCCAAAAGACCTTGACATACAGTGAAGAACTTTTCTCCTTTTAGTGACTTTTGTCCATGCTTTAAAATGATCGTTTGTTTGCTGGGCTAATCCTCAAGCAAGGGGGGCATGTCCTATTCACTCACAGAATTCTTACATAACTTCCCTTTTTGTCACCTCAAGCTAGGAGTTTCCTTTGCTTGTTATTAGCAAAATTACAAAACAAGAAAGAAACAAGGAGAGAGAGACAGAGAGACAGAGAGACAGACACAGACAGAGACAGAGAGACAGAGAGAATGAAAGAAAAGAAAAGATCAGTTCAGACTACTTGTTTTGCTGTCTCCATTTTAACCTCAGACTAAGAACAGCCATCAGAATAGCCTTTTGGTATTTTACACAAAGGACTCAGTGTTCATGTTTCTACTTGGTGAACCCAAAATAGCATTGAGTAAGCAGTGACATACTGACAGTGTTGTGCTACTAAAAGCACAGCATCCCTAACTCAGAGCACATTGAAACATGGAGATTTTTCTGAGAAGCTTGTAAAACTAAGTCAGAAGATCTTTTTCTTTCTTCCTCCTGTAAGTAGTAACAACCTCAAGTTTCTGTTTACTCAGGTGCCCTGGGATTTGAATCTGAGCAGGTGAGACTTTGATGATCTGGCATAGATTGAAATATATAAATAATGTTTGTTTATTAGACAAAGTCAGCAAGTATTTGAAAACTGATGGCTACTTGGCATTTGATAAAAAAAGCATTCTAGAAATTATTGAAGTCAATACATGTGTTGGACATTTCCTAAAACAATTATATATAAGAACATATTTCTACTATGTTAATACAAAATCAGGGGGAAAATGCTCAAATATTAGGAGATTAGAAAGTTTTCTTCTATGAATGTATAATACTGGACTTTATTTTAAATTATTGTGCATTTGCTTTGTAGGATTGCGAAACATGGATAATGAAGTTGTGTTCCTTCATATCATTAGAAATATATTTCTTTATAAAATAAATATTGAATATAACAATTTATTTTTTGATTAATACTTTTCAGAATGGATTTTTCTCACATGTTTTCATAGCACTGTTTCTTTGAAGACTAACTATTATCTAAATCAGGGAATAATTATTTATGTTCTTTCCCCTTTTCATAATTTCATATTTTTTCTATTTCCTTTAAAAATTATTGTTTAAAGAATTTACGCAGTAAATAATATTATGTTTCAAATAAAAATAAAGATACTGAGTAAGACAAGGAGTTACACTTTTGTATGGATGTATTTGCAAAGACATTTATATATCTCAAATTATATATTAGACAAAGGATAATGTATCCAGCAGAATTAAAAAGTCAAAATTAAGAAAATAATGAAGTTTAAGCAACATCTGAATAAATTCTAATTCATCAACTCTAGTTATGATTGGATTATTAATTATAATAAAACCCTAAAGTAAGTTGCAAAAGTTATTTATAAAATCTAGAATATTAAATACAAATGAAATGTTTGGTACAAAGAATGTTTTCTGTATATAAATTTATACGTTAACTTTTTTAATGGATTTATTATTAAGATTAATACTCATTAATTTAACTTTTATAACATATGTATACTTTGAATGTGTGTATGATTAATAAATGTGTATATAATTTATGTAATAGATGCATTAATATTAATATATACTTCTTTATTCACAAACACAACTTAGAAGCAAGAATATTGTTTTTTACATTGAAATTTGATTTCCATATTATGAGCATTTATGATACTTGAAATTAATAACCAGTGAAATATGTTTTTAAACACAAAAATGATTCTAAATTACATATGTAGGATCATTTAAAAATAAAATAATATTTATGTAACTCAAAAAATAGACAATTCCTGTTCTTTAAATGTGTTTCTTTATCAAGACTTCTTTAACAATTACTAAAGTACATCTTACATTGTATGAAATGTAGCTACATTTTATAGCCTCTTATTCAGGTAAACTTTGCTCTTTATTACTGCCCTACACTTTTCTACTTAAATGCACACACACACACACACACACACACACACACACACACCCTCCTATAAACAGTAGTTTTTCCAGTTTGTACAAACGTTAAAGTAGTTCTTCTATTTACACTTTTGATGTTGCTGTTTTGTCTTTTGCCCATGTTGGAAACTTAGAAATGGTTATCCATAGGAATTTTATAAATTGATTTGGAGATGATTTAAGATAATATACATTTTTAAGGTTTTCACTATCAGAAAATATTTAAGGTGAATACATATCCATAACTTAATTTAAATATTACATTGAATGTATATTACCTTGTGATTATGCATACTTTTATATTTCATATAAGATAAAAATAATTTACATAAAAATGAAAACATGCATAAAAGTCTTCTATGTGTTTTTCAGAAAATAATTTTGTTAAATTATATCCTATAAATGAATATTAACTGAAAATGGTTTTTCCCCTCATCATTTTACCATACATCTATAAGAGAACTTACACCTTATAAGTTAATGTTTAGTAGTGAATATTTCATTGAGTCGGGAGAAATAGAAAACTGTTTAATATTTAAAAGAATACATGGATTTATTGCTGCCAACCTGATATTGAGAACCAAGATTAGAAGTAAATAAGAGAAAAATAAAATGACTGTTAAATGTTGTAGTGATTTCCTTTTAAAGCCACAATCTTCCAATATGTTTATCACTTTTGTATAACAAATTAAGGCTAAAATAAAGCCCTATGGAACTTCCTTATATTTCTACAAGAATCATTTTTTTATGATTCCAATGACAGTTCACAGAACTGAGAAATGACTTTTCCAAACTGGCTGGAAGATATTTGACCTGATAAAAGCCAAGCAAAACCAGACATAAGAGACTTGTTAACCACTGTCAACTCAAGAGATAGAATGTGATTCAGTGATGAAAAATTTAAAAGTCATTAACCTTTAACTATTTTTCAAATACACATTGTTGCATGAATCTTAAATGGTCTTTTTTTTTTCTTAACAGCGTCCTTTTTTTTAAGATTTATTTATTCATTATGTATACAGTGGTCTGCCTGCATGTATGTCTGCAGGCCAGAAGAAGGCATCAGATCTCATTACAGATGGTTGTGAGCCACCATGTGGGTGCTGGGAATTGAACTCAGGTCCTCTGGAAGAACAGCCAGTGCTGTTAACCTCTGAGCCATCTCTCCAGCCCCCAAATGGTCTTATAATAAACACCTGGAGTCAGATATTGGTGTAAATGCTGAAAGACCATAGGCAACAAAGTAACAAGCCGCAGCCACTTCTCACATCTCCAACACCAGGGATTCTCTGACTGAATGCTGGGATTAATGGCTTGTGTGCTTCCCAAATACTGGGGTTAAAGGTGTGCTTGGCTCTGTTTCTCTCCTAGACTGGATCAATCTCGTGCAGCCCAGTGTTGCTTGGAACTCACAGAGATCCAGATGGATCTCTCCCTCCGAGTCCTAGGATTAAGGTGTGTGCCACCAGGGTCTGACCTCTATGCTTAATCTGGTGGCTGGCTCTGTCCTCTGATCTTCAGGCAAAATTTATTAGAGTACAGCAAATTACCACCACATTACATGTTGTGTTGAATATATTGACATGATCCTTTAAGAGGATGTTGGTCTCATCTTAGACAGGGTTTGCAATTAGTAAAGCATTAATGTTCTTATAGAAATTCTCATACTAATTATTTAATTACATATAATAATCAGTGAAGTATGACATAATAGTGAAGGAAAATGCGATTTTGATCTTCAAATGCTCTACTTTGATATGAAAATTGAAATTTAAAGTGTTACTGAGCATAGTGAATTATCACCATGAAGGATCAATACATCCCTATTTGATACGTGCTTTAATTGCATCTTACATTATGAATGAATTGTGCACCTTTACAATGTGGGGTATTAAACTGAGGATACTTTGAGCTCATCATTCATGCTTACAAATGACAAAGGTAATTATCTTTCTATGAAATAATTAAAAACTGGCATTTCTGTAGAAATGAATAAACTACATATAAGTTACAGGAATGTAAATGTCACAGGCTTCTGCCTTTGTTATATTGTAGCTAAACTGTCTCAAAAAATTCTATAGTGTATTTTATTATTAAACTATCTACTGAAGAGTATGTAAACTTCTTTAATAACATGATAATAATATCAAAATATACAGACAAATATGTAACTAAATCATGCATATGTTAATGAGGAATGGATATAGTCATTGTGCTGTGAAATTCAAGCAGAGCATTGTTGTTTGTCCCTTATTGAATACACATTGATAGTATTAGAATAGTTCTTGAACTAGTAAAGATAATGCTGCCCTTTCTGCACAGTGTTTGATGAAAGGGAACCAGGCTGCAATATTATTTCAGTTCCATACATATGCATCCTTTGTAAATAATGCTCCCTGTGGAACATGTTATACATGAGCATTTCTTTATATATTTTGCACTCTTAACAAGGGCTTAGAGTTTATATCCTTCATAGGGGTGTTGCTGGGTCCTAATGGCTCCCTTAGGGGGAGGGAGTGAGAAGGCATGGACTCAATGGCACAGACACCTGGAGTCAAGGAAAAGGCAAACAGCATTTTCAAAAACCATTATTCAGCTCCCTTTAAAGCCACCTCCCTGCACCGAGGCCGAGTCCCAATCCAATGTATTGCCTAGTCGCCTCTCATTGGCTAGGCATGATCAGGACCTCTGACAGCTCTTGTTGCTAGGCTCTCAGGCAGACTCCACGTTGGCTTATATCTTGGCCTCTTAGGCAGTATCTTCCTATATAGGGGCATATCAAGTCTATAAGCTAATAGTAAATACACATTCATAGATATAAAAACATATGTCTAAATATATGTGTAAGAAAGATTATTTCAAGTTGTATTCATAATAGTTTTATAATTTCACTTTTACAGTTATTGTCATTATTGAAATACCATTTCATGGAATATGTACTTTACAGTTACTTATGGTAAATTTTGTGTAAATTATATTGAATAAATATAAACCAATGTTATCATTATTAATAAGAATGTATGTGTGCCTGTGTGTTTATTTATCTAGGATTTTTTTTCAAGTTTAGAGTCTAAAACAAATAATGCTTAACATTTAATTATACAGTTTGTGAGATGTCTTGGCACTATTATTAGTGTATATTAGATGCAAAAAGTACTCTGTCTCATTGTTATATTTTTCCATATATGCTTGTAATGGACTATGATAATATCCACCGGTCCAATCACACTCTTATTCTTCTACCTCCAACTTTGAATTACATAACTGACTAATACTGCTATTCTGCCCATGTTTTCTTTCCTTTGTTTGAACTTCACATATGAGAGAAAACATCTTCCAATTGTCTTATTGTCTCTCATTTATTTCACTTCATATGATGACCTCCATTTTCACCTACTTTTCTGAGAATGACATAATTTTACTCATTATTTCAAAAGTTTATATATAAAAATATATTTGTGTGTATATATATACATATATTTATATTGAATTCTTCTTATTAATTCATTTATGAGAAGCATACAGCTTGATTTCTTATCTTGGCTCTTGTCATGCTACATAGCTGTCCACCTATTTCTTTGGTATGTAGATTTAGAGATTTTTTTTATTTATACCCAAGGATGGACAGCTGGATCATATAGTAGTTCTATTTCTACTTTTTTAAAGGAACATAGGCTTTCCAAACTCATCAGATGATATCTCTCACACTGTAACAATGCATGAATTTTAAAAACTTTATTATAATTATTATAATTTTAAAAACCTTATTAGAATTCATTTTTGATGAAACTTTCATGAAATGGAAACTCGATGAGGATTTCGTTTACTTTTACCCAATAGTTAAAAATATTCAATATTTTTAAATTTTCAGTTGCTTATTGGCCATTTGTATTTCTATATTTGAAAAGTGTTAATAATGTTAATTTGTTACCACACTGACCTTATTATTTATGCTTTTGTTTCTTTATATATTCTGGTAATGAATTGCCTATCAGATGAATACCTAACAAACATCTTCTCTGAGGCTATGGGTTATCTCTTTACTGTGCTGCTTGTCTCTCGGTACAGAGGCTTTGTGACTGGATGGTTACATCTTCTCTGGTACTAGGGGCCATATCTTTATTGTGTTGTTTCTCACTCGGTACTGAGGCTTTCTTTGTAACTGAACGGTTTTACTCATGAACTCTTGTTCTTTCTTCATGGGCTTCTAGAGTCTAATATAAAGAGTTTCTACCTGTGCACACAACTTGAACTATTTCCCCTCTTTTTTTTTTGAGGCAGGGTTTCTCCGTGTAGTTTTAGTGCCTGTTCTGGATCTCGCTCTGTAGACCAGGCTGGCCTTGAACTCACAGAGATCCTCCTGGGTATGCTTCCCGAGTGCTGGGATTAAAGGCGTGCACCACTGCTCCCTGGGTGCATTGTGTATTTTTATCTTAGGTCTTCTTACTTTCTCTCATCTCCATCCCCAGTCTTTCTGTTGCAGCAAATTAAAAAGAAAAACTAGTAAATATTGCAATTACAATAAACCATGGCCAACAACTGCATATATATTTTATCTCCCCCTTTATAAAAAACATTATAAATAGTTTCTTTGAGGAAATTGTTTCTTTACCCACTCAAGTATAAAAATTCAGTGTACTTGTCTTAAATAACACCCTTTAGTTAATGGCTAATTCAAATCATTTGAATTCAGCATGTCCCTTGTGCACACTAATAAAACAAAATAACAACAATGTATGAAATAGTGTCAGTGATGGAAGGGCTGCTTTCACAGGGTTGCTAGCAATGTCAACTGTGTATGTTAGTCAAGATGGCTGGGTAAGTCCACATAGACCATGATAATCAGACTATTTGGTTGAGATTAACATTTGTCACTTGTTTTAAAACATCTAATTCAGAAGAAAAAGCCAGAGAACAGAATTTTGCCCTTGCTTTCCCAGAGATTCTTACTTTGAGAGGTGTATGCAAGCACAGAAATTCAATGATTTAGCTAACAAAGCTCTTAATTTTTTTAAACTTAAAGATTGATACATTTACAACATTCTTCATACTATTTTAATTGAAGAAAATACAATAAACTCCAACTTATAAAACATACTAGTTTTATGATGTTTCTTCACATATATGGGCATTACTATTATTACTAGGTTGAGATACAATGATTTCTTAGAGTTGAGGCAAGTGCATTTTATATTGTACCTAATTAATATGCATCAGAAAACATATAAATACATGTATGTAAACATTTATATCTAGGCCATATTAATGACTACAATTCTATTCTAACAGTGTGCAGAATACCTTCCAGCAACATGAATGCTAGACATAGGGTGAAGTTTCTATTTAGGCACCACCTTGACTTCTCCATGTTCAGTGACATAAGTCATTCATGTTTATTGCTTTTTTAGTTTAATAATTGGAAATTGGAAACAGCCTTGGAGTCCATAATCTGATTAATGAATAATAAAAATGTTGTGCATTTTAAAAATGAGCTATTATTAATTTCACAAGAAAAATGATGCTTTGCAGTGTTCAGGTAAATGTATGCAGTTAGAATATAGAGTCATACTGAGTGATGTAACCCAGAAGACAAAAGACAAATGTTGTATGCTTTCTCTTATATGTTAATATTGGGTTTCAGGCTTTCTATATGTGTGATACAATCTACATAACCACATAGGATAGATACCTTAAAGAAGCAAGGAAAAAATAGGGTATTTCCCAAGGAAGACAAACTAGAATTTAGAGTGAGAGAAAGAAGAAAGTGATACTAGTAAATTTGTATCAGTCACTAAACTTATATAACATAGAGAGACATAGCTCCTCACACAGAGGAAAGCAAATTCCAAATTAGGTAACTCACATTTTGTTTCATTCAATTAGGGTTAGATTTTTAAAATTATGCTATATAGTGAGCAAGATGACTCACTTATCCTCCTTAGATTTCTATTACTATGATAAAACACCATGACCAAAGTATTTTGTTTATACTTCCTTTTCAGCCCAGCACTGAAAAATTTAATTCACTCTTTTTTCCAGTGTCTTTATTAATGAAGTTACTCTGCCAGCTACCAGAAGAGAAATGTAAACACCAAGCTGGTCACAAATCCTTGATCCATAATAGTGTCCTTCCTGAAAGATATGCTAGGGCAATGGTGTCACAAAGCTTATGGGAGTAACTAGCCAATCTCTGCTTTGACTTAAGGCCCACTCTACAATATGTACCCCATATCTGACACTGCTTAGGTGAAAAATAACCAGAGACTAGATAGCCCAGGAACCTAGGATAAAACCAAAAAATACTACTCAAAAAAGAAAAGAAAAGAAAAAGAAAACAAGCCATCAAACAAGCAAAAACCACATAGCAATAAAATGACACCTAAGAACATTGAGCTATGCTCATAGATCAGTGCCTCTGTTATCATCAGAGACGCCTCCTCTTACAGCAGATAGGAAAAAGTTACAGAGACCCACAGCCAGATCTTCTATAGAAAGTGAGAGACCCTGGAACACACAGCTCTAAATGGGATGTCTCTTTCAAATCCCTCCTCTTAGGGCTCAAGGAACCCAGGAGAAGAAGAGACAAACAGACTGTAAGAGTCAGAAAGGATGGAGGACACCAAGGAAACAAGGCCTTCTAAAGTAACATAATCAAAACTCATATGACCTCACAAAGACTGAAATAGCATGCACAGGGTCTGCATGGGTCTGAATTTGAAAGAGTGTGGAGGAGTGCTGCTTCCTGCATTGTTCTCTGTGGTCTGCTCAGGTGCTTTCTTGTACAACACAGGACCAGGGAAGGCAGTCTGGTAGGAACATTTTCAATATTGAGGTTTTGCTTCATGGATTAATTTAGTTTTCATAAAGTGCACAAAAGAACTAACTTGAACATCTCCCTTTAGTAGTTAATGGTGATAGAGATATAAAGCCTTATTTTAGTTAAATTCATGTGTAGGGCACATGTGTAATTACATACAATTGAAATCACTGATTAAGGCTGTACATATACACTGTACATTAAGATTTTTTGTTTGATGAAGGAGTTTACACTTAAAATCTCTAAAAGAAATAAATGACTGTGTTGGCTAATGTCTATGAATGATACAAAATAGAGTGAATTGAGAAGAGGGAACCTAAATTAAGAATTGAGAATTACATTGGTCTGTGGGGCATATTTCTCACATAATGTTTGATGATGAAGTGTCCAGGCCTCTGTGGGCAATCCCACTCCTGAACAGCTGGTCCTGGGTTGTATAAGAAAGCCTACTGAGCAAGGCAGGGGATGTAAGCCAATAATCAGCATTTGTTTTTGGTTTCTTTTTAATTCTTGTCTCTAGTTCCTTCCTGGCCTCCTCCATGATAGAATTTAACCTCTACTTTTTCACTGAATCTGTGGTTCATATTATCTCTTTCTAGGGAAAATGACTCCTCTGAGTGCTGCCACACCTTAGCACCTTCAGTGGTGGATGTGAAGTCTTTGATCCATGATGACACAGGAACAGTCTTTCCATGTCCTCCAAATAAGACTGTTCTAAGGACTTATATGAATTCAAGTTTTTTTTTTGAGAATTAGCAATGTAGTCCAAAGAATAATAAAACTTAAATACAGACTATGATTAACTTAAATATAAATATGAAATCGAAATGAAAAATAAGATTAGGAATTCAAAGAAATTTCAGAGATGGCTTATCTTTTCCTTTATCTAAACTTTTTACTATTAATATTGTAGGGTTTGAGCCAGTTCTATGTGTATATATGATGGCTTCCAGTTTAGGTTTTTTATGAGATTCTTAAGTATGTCAATGAGTGGGTCTGATTCTTGTGTCTTTACTGGGCTCTCTTTCTTCTATTTGGTGTCTTGTCCAACCCTGGTGTGTTGGTTTTTCTTATATTGTATCATATTGTAGCATATCACATCATATCATATAATTAATATCCCTTAGAACAATGCTTGTTTTCCAATGAGAGACAGAAAGGGAGTGGATCCAGATGAGAGAGAATATGGGGAGGACTTGGGAACAGTAGAGTGGGGAAAACCATAATAAGGATACATTCTTTTGAATTTATATATGCATTTTATATATAAATGCATGCATACATACATATATATGCAGCAAAACTAACAGAAACCAAGTCATCAATTTGAGAGTCAGGGGACATGGGAGGGTTTGAGGTAAAAAAATGAAAAATGGAGGAGACAAAGTGAAATAATTTTATTAGAATTAAAAATATATAAAAATTAAAAGTATCAAGAATACCTAAAAGGGGGAAATGATGCATCTCCTTTTCTTGCTCATATTTACTCAAAATGGCAAGTTTTGTTGTGTGATGTAATGGTATGCTCTAAGAAAATTAAATGGCTATTAGGAATCCAAGTGAGTTTGTTCTCTAAGTAAAGCGCATATAGTCTAAAGCCCTTGAAGAAAACGTACGCAATAGACACATGTGGCCTGAAGATTTCAGCTCACGTTTGGTGAAGGCTGGATGTAGAAGTGGTCTAGGGCTGTAAGGAGAACTTGTAACACTCTTTATTTTCTTTAAAAAATATCCACTTCAATAAAATAAAAAATTACTCTAATTTCTATGTTTAAATCCAAAGATTAGGCTTAAAATATATTCACAATAGCATAGAGTAACCCTTTGATATGAATAATGAGGAAGGAGTTATAGTATGGCACTTATCATCTGGCATCAAATTGGTTGTCCTGCAATTTTTCTTAGGTGATTCAAGAGGGGGGGCATATATATATATTAGTTTCCTTTTCAAATCTTTTTTTATTAATTATTGATTATTTTATGTACTATATTTTGAACATATTCACCCCTACATCTACAACTCCTTTCAGATTACATACCATCTTTATACTGATAAAATTCTGTGATTTCTCTCTCCTTTAAATTCATGGTGTCCAATTTAGGTTGTTCAAATAATCTTCAATGTGGGTCCTGAACTAGAGTTGGTTGACCTATAAAGTATGAACACCTTAAAGAAAAGTGTTTCCTCCTCCTAGAGCAGCTGCCAAATTCCAGTCGCTCCACATCTGGGAATGTGCCTTCATGCCTTCACTACCACCACACACATGTTGAGATTTTGTTTGTCTTAAGTTTGTGAATGTCGTGTGCATGCTGTAACAGTAACTCTGAACTTATATGGGCAACTGCCCTGTTCTATCTTGAAAATGGTTTATTCGTAGTCATCCCACTTTCTCTGGTATTATACTTTTTCCATCCTATACCCAGCCCCTTCTCCTGTGACCCCTATGTTTTGAAGGGAAAAACTATGATAAAAAATGTACAGTTAAGAGTGAGTATACCAAAGTCTCTTGTCTTATTCATATTGTCCTGTTATAAGTTCCATGTTGATTGCCTTCACTGCAATAAAAATACAAACAAACAAAAGCAAACCCCTTCTTTCTCAGATGAGATCTAAGAGATGTATAAATTATAAGTATAGCAATAGCTCAATAGATGTAATTTTAATATTATATTAATTTAGCGAAAAAATGGTAGGTTCTGTTTTGGGTAGTATAACCTGCCTAGTCACCACAATAATGGTGTCCAAACATATATTTCATTTTAAAATATTTTATTTTATGTTCTTATTTGTGTGTGTGTGTGTGTGTGTGTGTCTGTGTGTGTGTGTATGTAATTACATGTGTGTGTAAGTGAATATGCAGAATCCACAATAGAATGTTTGGTATCTGGTTCCAAAAGTGTCTACCTTATTTACTTCAATATAAGATCCCTTACTTCACCTAGAGATACTTCACTGGCATCTACAAAGTCCAGTGGACCTACTGTGATAGCATCGTAGGAGGGGTTGGACTCAGGCTGAACATTTTGTATTGTTTCTTAGAATTTGAACTCATATCCTCATGATTTTACTATCAGCACATTTCCATTGAACCTTCTCTAAAGCTTTTGACCCTTCAGTAAGTTAAAAAAAAAGACTTAGTAAAAAACTCTGGGGGACTGGAGAGATGGCTCAGTGGTTAAGAGCACTGGCTGCTTTTCCAGAGGTCTGAATTCAATTCCCAGTAACTACATGGCGACTCACAACATTCCTAATGAGATCTGGTGCCCTCTTCTGGCCTGCAGGCATACCTACCGGCAGAAAACTGCATAATAAATAAAGGAAGGAAGGAAGGAAGGAAGGAAGGAAGGAAGGAAGGAAGGAAGGAAGGAATAAATAGAACTCTGTAGTGTGAATTCTAATTGGAATTAATAATAAAAATCTGGAGTCACATATTAGGGTGAAAGCTGAAAAATCAGAGAATCAAAACAGCCAGGCAGTAGAAACACATTTTACCTCTGGGAGTCCTGAAAATGAAAGGGGCCAAGCTCCTGTCTCCACCTGTACTTCCTGATGGGGCAACATTTGTCTGTATGCTGGGAAAATATTTTGCTCTGATTGGTTGATAAGTAAAGCTGTTTGGCCTATGGCAAGACAGCTTAGAGGCAGGCGGAAATCCAAACAGATAGAGAGGAAGGAAAAGACAGAGCAGAGGAGACACTGCCAGCTGCCACCATGAAAAGCAAGAAGTAAAAGTATTAGTAAGTCACAAGCCACGTGGCAAAGAATAGATTTATAAAAATGGATTAATTTAAGATACAAGAGCTAGCTAGCAAGAAGCCTGCCTTGGTCATAATTTAAAAATAATACAATCCTGATAGTTCCAAGACCTTTATCATGAAGGGGTGTTGGATTTTGTCAAATGCCTTTTCTGCATCTAGTGAGATGATCATGTGGTTTTTTTCTTTGAGTTTGTTTATATGGTGTATTACATTGATGAACTTTCATATGTTGAGCCACCCTTCATCCCTGGGATGAAGCCTACTTGATTATGGTGGATAATTGTTTTGATGTGGTCTTGGAGTCTGTTTGTCAGTATTTTATTGAGTATTTTTGCATCAATGTTCATGAGAGAGATCGGTCTGTAGTTCTCTTTCTTTGTTGTATCCTTGTTTAGTTTAGGAATAAGGGTAATTGTAGCCTCATAGAAGGAGTTTGGTAATGTTCCTTCTCTTTCTACTGTGTGGAACAATATAGAGTATTGGTATTAACTCTTCTTTGAAGATCTGGTAGAATTCTGCGCTGAAACCATCTGGTCCTGGGCCTTTTTTTGGTTTGGAGACTTTTAATGACTGTTTCTATTTCCTTAGGGGTTATTGGACTATTTAAATAGTTTATCTGGTCTTGATTTAACTTAGTTGTGTGGTACCTATCCAGAAAATTATCCATTTCTTTTAGATTTTCCAGTTTTGTGGAGTACAGGTTTTTGAAGTATGATCTGATGATTCTCTGGATTTCCTCAATGCCTGTTGTTATATCCCCCTTTTCATTTTTTATTTTGTTGATTTGGATGCTCTCTCGCTGTCTTTTGGTTAGTTTGGATAAGGGCTTGTCTATCTTGTTGATTCTTGGAGCGATCAGGAATACAGGGAACATACCTAAACAGAATAAAGGCAATTTACAGCAAGCCAACAGCCAACATCAAATTAAATGGAGAGAAACTCAAAGCACTTCCACTAAAATCAGGAATGAAGCAAGGCTGTCTGCTCTCCCCATACTTATTCAATATAGTACTTGAAGTTCTAGCCAGAGCAATAAGACAGCATAAGGAGATTAAGGGGATACAAATTGGAAAGGAAGAAGTCAAGCTTTCCATATTTGTAGATGACATGATAGTATACTTGAGTGACCCCGAAGATTCAACCAAGGAACTGATACAGCTTATAAACACCTTCAGCAACATAGCAGGATACAAGATCAACTCAAAAAAATCAGTAGCCCTCCTATATACAACTGACAAATAGGCTGAGAAGGAAATCAGCGATACATCACCCTTTGCAATAGCCACAAATGACATAAAACACCTTGGGGTAACAGTAACCAAGAAAGTGAAGGACCTATATGACAAGAACTTTAAGTCCCTGAAAAAAGAAATTGAAGAAGATGTCAGAAAATGGAAAGATTTCCCATGCTTATGGATAGGCAGGACTAACATGGTAAAAATGGCAATTTTACCAAAAGTAATCTACAGATTCAATGCAATCTCCATCAAAATACCAACACAATTCGTCACAGACCTGGAAAGAATAATACTCAACTTTATATGGAAAAACAAAAAACCCAGGATAGCCAAAAGAACCCTGTACAATAAAACAACCTCTGGAGGCATCACAATCCCTGACTTCAAGCTCTACTCTAGAGCTACAGTAATAAAAACAGCTTGGTACTGGCATAAAAACTGACATGTGGACCAATGGAATGGAATTGAAGACCCTGACATTAATCCGCACACCTGTGAACATATAATTTTTGAAAAAGAAGCTAAAAGTGTACAATGGAAAAAAGAAAGCATCTTCAACAAATGGTGCTGGCATAACTGGATATCAACAAATAGAAGGCTGCAAATAGACCCCTATCTATCACTGTGCACAAAACTTAAGTCCAAGTGGATCAAGGACCTCAACATAAATCCAGCTACTCTGAACCTGATAGAAGAGAAAGTAGGAAGTAGTCTTGAATGCACTGGCATAGGAGATCACTTCCTAAATATAACACCAGTAGCTCAGACACTGAGAGAAACAATCAATCAATGGGACCTCTTGAAACTGAGAAGCTTTTGTAGAGCAAAGGATATGATCAACAAGGCAAAGCAACAGCCTACAGAATGGGAAAAGGTCTTCACCAATACCACATCTGACAGAGGACTCATATCCAGAATATATAAGGAACTCAAGAAATGAGACAACAAAATGCCCAATGGTCCAATTAAGAAATGTGCGATAAAACTAAACAGAGAATTCTCAACAGAGGAAACTCAAATGGCTGAAAGACATTTAAGGAATTGATCAACATCCATAATTATCTGGGAAATGCAAATCAAAACAACTCTGAGATAGCATCTTACGCCTGTCAGAATGGCTAAGATCAAAAACATTGAAGACACCTTATGCTGGAGAGGATGTGGAGCTAGGGGAACTCTCCTCCACTGCTGGTCGGAATGCAAGCTTGTACAGCCACTTTGGAAATCAATATGGTGTTTTCTTAGAAAATTGGGAATCCATCTCCCTCAACATCCAGCTATACCACTCTTGGGCATATACCCAAGGAATGCTCAATCATACCACAAGAGCACTTGCTCAGCTATGTTGATATCAGCATTTTTTTGTAACAGCCAGAACCTGGAAACAACCTAGATGCCCTTCAACTGAAGAATGGATAAATAAAATGTGGTACATATACACAATGGAATCCTACTCAGCAGAGAGAAACAATGACATCATGAGGTTTGCAGGCAAATGGATGGATCTAGAAAAAAATCATCCTGAGTGAGGTAACCCAGACTCAGAAAGACAAACATGGTATGTACTCACTCATAGGAGGATACTAGATGTGGAGCAAGGACGACTGGACTGCTACTCACTTCACCAGGTTGGCTACCTGGAAAACAGGAACCCAAGAAAGACACGGGGATCACCCAATGACAGAGAATTGGATGAGATCTTCATGAACAGCCTGGACATAAGTGGGGGAAATGAAGGGTGAGGGTCAAGGGAAAGAGAGCTTGGGGGAGTGGGAGACCCCAGATGGATCAAGAACAAAGAGGGAGAACAAGGAAGAGGAGACCATGATAAATGAAGACCACATGAGAATAGGAAGAAGCAAAGTGCTGGAGAGGCCCACAGAAATCCACAAAGATACCCCCACAATGGACTGCTGGCAATGGTCGAGAGATAGCCCGAACTGACCCACTCTGGTGATGGGATGGCCAAACACCCTAATTGTCATACTAGAAACCCCATCCAACGACTGAGGCATCTGGAAGCAGAGATCCACAGCTAGGCCCCAGGTGGGGCTCTGGGAGTCCAATTAGCGAGAAAGAGGAGGGTCTATATGAGCAAGAATTGTTGAGACCAAGGTTGGATAAAGCACAGGGACAAATAGCCAAATGAATGGAAACACATGAACTATGAACCAATGGCTGAGGGGCCCCCAACTGGATCAGGCCCTCTGAATGGGTGAGACAGTTGATTAGCTTGATCTGTTTGGGAGGCATCCAGGCAGTGGGACCGGATCCTGTGCTCATTGCATGAGTTGGCTGTTTGAAATCTGGGGCTTATGCAGGGTCGCTTGGCTGGGCCTGGGAGGAGGGGACTGGCCCTGCCTGGACTGAGTCTACCAGGTTGATCTCAGTCCTCAGGGGAGGCTTTGCCCTGGAGGAGGTGGGAATGGGGGGTGGGCTGGGAGGAAGGGAGGGTGGGAGGAGGGAGTACAAGGGAATATGTGGCTGATAGGTAGAACTGAATGGTATTGTAAAATAAATTAAAATAAAATAAAATAAAAATAATAATACAATCCTGTGTGTGTTTATTTAGGTTCAAGCAGCTGCAGGACCTGCAGGTGAGAGAAATTTGTCCTGACCATAGGCCAGGGAGGACCCAGGAAAACTTCTGACTACAACTTCCCCTCTCTGCCTAGCCATATCATTTACTGTTTCCCCCTCCCACGTGCTGGGATAAAAGGTGTGTGCCACCATTGCCTGGCCTCTTTTGGCTAGCTCCACACTCTGATCTCCAGGCAAGCTTTATCTGTGGGAACACAAACAAAATATCACCACAGAACTTCTCGGATTAAAAGACAGGTGAATCATGTCTGACTTCTATCCTATATTCATGCAATTAATGGGTCCACAGACCCTTCACATTTTGTTTCACTCAAAGCCTTGAAGTATTTCTTCACTCCACACCTTAGATTTTAATATAAGATCTTTAAACTTTGGAGAAAGTTTTCATCTTATTTTAGTAACATATTTTAAGAGTATGCTGAATGGTCAGAGAGACAAAGGAACAAGCCACACCCACTTCTCACCTCACTGACAGACTCCCCAGCTAAAAGGGACTGACTCCTGTCTTCTCCTGCCTTCTATTTCTTTTCTCTGCTCAGCCATGTCACTTCCTGTCTCAATCTCCCTAGTGCTGGGATTAAAGGCATGTGTGCCTCCTAATTACTGGGAGCAAATGTATGAGATCGCAAGTGTTCAAATAAAAGGTGGGTGCTCTATGACTAGCTAGTGGCTGGCTTTACCCTTTGTTCTTCAGTCAAGCTTTATTTGTTAGAGCATACACAAACTATCACTACAATTTTCAGCTTATATATGTCCATGCAATGTCGTGCATTTCTTTAAGCATGATTGTGTTTATTTGTCATAGCCTTTTAAGCATACTTAGCACAAAGGCATGACATTCAATTATCATAAACTATAGTTACAATATTCATTTTAAAGGTGTTTGTGTGTTGTAGAAAACAATGGTTGATAATTCAAAATTGAGAAAATAGAAATTGCAAGGAATTTATTATTTACTAGTAAATAGATGTGCTTACGTGATTGGTTAAATGCAAAAATTTTCTAATGATTTCATACATGTGTATAATGTGTTCTGATTGTATTCACCCTCAATTATCCTGTCTTATCTGCTCCAAAACTAGCTAGCTAGTGTCCCCCTCATCAGTGGGTGTGGGAGGGCAGTTTGTATGTTCATGCCTCATCCATGCAGCCATAAATGTTAAGTGTCCCTGACTAAAAATCTTTTCCATAATTCAGACATGATTCCCTACTGCACAACAGGTGACAGTCTACCACTGATTCTTTTCAGAATGTAAATACAACTCTTCTCTTACAATAAAATAACATCACTTTGCTTTGTTGTTCGTCTTACAAAGTATTTCCAGGGAATGAATTTATTGGATGAATTATATCATATTAATTTTAAGTTTAAATGTTTTTTACAGTTGTTTCCTTTTCAACTGTTCTACCAATTTCCTTTATCCTTACAAATGGATAAATGAATTAATTGAGGGAATAATGTATGTTTTGAAAGTTGTAGAAGGGAGGAAAAATGAGAGATAGATTTAAGAAAATTGGACCTTTACAGCTTACATTACATCCACTGTGTTGTAATTTTAGACATTTCTCACCATAAATATCGACCATACCTAGTGCCTCAAATGCACTACTCATTCATACAGAGTCCATCCTACTGGATCAAGAATACAGGTTATGAATTCCACACAAACAATGGAATGGCATTACCAGTCCCTTTATGTGCTATGACATCACACAAACAGTCAATGGTTGGGTTGAAATGTCAAAAAGAGCATCAGAAGCGCAATGAAGTGATCATGACCTTGCCTAATTTATTTAATACATGACTATATTAAAAATAGGAAATAGACAGTTCATTCATCCTCTTGTTCTGTTTAATGGGTGTTTTTGGAGCTGGAGTTGACATGTGATCAGAGTCCAGAGATAACTATTTTCCTCTCACTTATGCGTGAGTACTCATTCCAACACATTTTCTCCCCATTTTCCTTCTATGGGCCTAAGAATTCCACTTTAAAGGCTGTTTGTGCAGTATCATTCTGTGATACTGAAAAGGTTCTCTTAATTTTTAAGAGATCACAAGTAGGATTGAGTTTCCATATTTATTCCCCCTACTTTTACCAGATTCTGCTTTTATCTTTGCTCATATCACTACCACATCCATCATTCTGAATTCTTTTCCTTCCTCAAGATTTCATTTCCAGTGGGGAAAAAATGTACTAAAATGAGATAACAGAAAACATTTTACCATGTCTCCTTTAAGAATGGTCTAGAGGTTAAAATAAAACATACAGATCTTTATTCAGTGTAAACAACACAAAATGTAACACAAAATGTGTTACATTATTAAATACTATTTTTTCATCCTCCCATTCAGTAAAATACAGAATGGCTTTTAGTCATAGTGTGATTACAAATAAATATTTAGGTGGACCAGATACTCAAATTTTCTGAACATAATTTCTTTCTGCGTGATATAATATTTGATAAAATATGGTTTTTATACAATGTTTTAATGATATTCATAGTTTCTTATTATTGTAATTATGGTTCTGTATAATATTACATAAATTAAAGTTCCCTCTCATTTTCAGTAATATCTATTATGAAAAATATACTACGTTCTGGAACTTAATTATTAAATACAAATATACCTATATACATACAGGAATACATTCAACATTGGAATACCAAATTTGCATGTTTTCCCCACATGAAATATTCATGGTTCTATTCTAATATGTTCACTTAATTATAAAATATAAGCAGAATTGCAAATGCAGAACAGAGATTCTCCTCTTACCTGGTGTATTACTGATGTAACTAATTGTTATCGGTTTTTGTTTTTTGCCTGGATTCTGCTTCTCAGTCTAGCACTGGTGACAGATGCCATCATATTCAATCAAAAGTGGGCCATTATTTGAAAAGTTTTTACACTCCTCCTGAAATACATGAAGAGTGCAGAAAACTTTAAATATAGTAGAGAGTAAGCAGCCAAACATTTCACAATTCAAGTACAACTATTGCATTCATTCTTCACACACACACACACACACACACACACACACACACACACACACACAC
>CABHPH010141264.1:0-46360 GCA_902168325.1 Peromyscus nudipes | reverse complement strand
ACACACACACACACACACACACACACACACACACACACACACACACAAATGATAAACAGAAAGATAATCAGGTCTACATTTCTATATTTGCAATTCTGAAGAGATAATATTTAGCTATCTGATACTAAACAATTGATACTATCTTATATTATATAATGTAAAATAAAATCACTCAATGTTTAATGAATATGTAGCTGAAGTTTTTCTGTGTGCACCTGGCTCCTGCAGCTGCTTAGACCCAAGTAAACACACAGAGACTTATTACTTATAAACTGTATGGCTGTGGCAGGCTTCTTGCTATCTAGTTCTTTATATCTTAAATTAACCCATTTCTATTAATCTATACATTATCATGTGGCCTGTGGCTTACTGGTACTTTACTCTTGTTTCTCATGGTGGTGGCTGGCAGCATCTCCTGACTCAGCCTTCCTGTTCCAGAATTCTCCTGTCTGCTTGTCCTACCTATACTATACTTCCTATCTGGCTACTGGCCAATCAGTGTTTTATTTTCATTAAAAAAAAGTTTCACATTTTTAATATACTTTATATATGTATGCATATAATGTGCCATAGCAGACATATGGATGCTAGAGGACAACTTGGAGGAGTTGGTTGTCTCTTTTCACTGTTTGGTTTCTGGGGATACAACGCTGGTGTTCAGGCTTAGGAGCACGTACAAGATCCGCTGAGCTGCCTCTCTGGCTTATTTTATTTTTTGAGAGGCATCATTTTGTCTATTACACACACACATACACACACACACACACACACACACACACACACACACACACACACACATATATGGTTTTGCTATGTGACTCAAGCAGCCCTAAAGTTCCTCCTGTTTCTCGTTCCTCTGCTTCCTGAGTTCTGTGATTACAGACGTGAATCACCGAAGCTAGCCATGCTTGTGTTAGACTGTATTAGAGAAAGGAAGAGACAATCTTTTAAACATCCCTCTTTAAGGCAGTACTATTTCTTTGTCATTATTTACTGTAATAAACTGTGTGGGTCAACTTTCTTCTTCTATAGTAGTCATTTTACTGAAATGCCTCATGTAAAGAAGGCCATAGTGTACTGGCTTTTAACTTTGAATTTTCCTTTTCATACTTCATACTTTTGATCCAGTTTATATGTGAATATTAGTGGGCACACTTGAGTGGTTCCTGTAGATTTAACCAACCATCTTATTAAATAAGAAACACAGAGCCAATGTAAAGATAAAAGCCCAAGAGGTCAGAGATAAGAACCTTACCCACCTGCTTCAGCTAGCCTCTTCAGCCAGGAGACCTCTCTGAAAAAAGGGAGCTACTTCCTGTCTGTTTGTCTTTAAATACACTCTCTGTTCTGCCCTCTCATTGGTTGTAAACCCAACCACATGACTGCCTCGTCGCTGCCTATCTGTACAGACCTCCAGACACACATTGGTGCGTGTGTCTCCAATGCTGGCTGTATCCTTGAACACAGAGTGATCTACCTAGCTCTGCCTACCAAGTGCTGGGATTAAAGGCATGCACCTCTTTCAGCAAATCCTACCGGCGTGCACCACCACAACCGGCTTTCGCTATGGCTTGCTAATAGCTCTGACCCCTAGGCAACTTTATTTATTAACATACAAATAAAATCACATTTCAGTACAAATAAAATACCACTATAGGTTCCTTCTGAGTGTAGCAAACTATGATACAGTTTATACAAAAAAAAATATGCTGTATGGTAAAATTATTCACAAAAATGTTCATTCAAATTTTGAGTTTCATAATCATTGGAAAGCAATTATTTCCTGTTTATTTTAACTACTAACTGGTATTAAAATATTTACTCATTTCAGCTTGTATGGATGTAATATAACTATGGTTATTTTATTTTTTAATAAGTATGTTTTAAATACAAATGAAAGATAAAATAATTAAATATGACTATTTTGGAAACCATTTCAATAATCAACTTTTGCCACTATTCTGTCTCTTCTGTTATTCTAGCATCAAATATTTTTAGAAGTTCATACTTCTTTTGGCCAACACCAGCATACTTCAGTATGTATGACAATAACAGGCTGTATAATTCTATATAATCCGACAAGTATTTCAAATACCTGAAAAAAATCAGTAATGTCTTTGATTTATCTTTTAAAACATGGCATGCACATATCATTTGCAGAAACCCATTAAATTAGTTCTATCTTATTTTCCATTAACTTTGCATCTTTAGAATGACTTCAAAACTGAAATAATATCATTCCTGTCTGTTCTGGATGCTTTTCAAATGTATAATACACTGTGGGAGTATTTCTGAGAGATCAGAGACATTCAGAATTCTGGGTGTGTCTATAGCTGGTGGGTAGTGTAGAACTGCATACTCAGTGAAAGCGCATTCAGAAAAGCTGCAGTTCTTTGTTCTTAATGAGAAATTATCCACAGACTGGGGGTGGTAATCTCTAGAAAGACATAATGTTTGGAGTTATTTGATCATTTATTATTGTTTCTGGTTACTGGTTATAACATCTTAGAATAATTTCCTATAACTTTCAACATTTTTTAGTAAAAATATTTTAAAATTGTTCTTTTTATCCCAGTGAAACACATCAGATGCACTTAATTGTTTTTTGTTTAAAAAAAAGGTTGGTTATTTTTCTAGATTTGACAAATTGAAATCTTTAAATTAATTTTGTATATAATTGGAAGATGAATATATATGCATATACACTATATATAAACACACACATATATGCACTCTAAATAATGAACTTGTAATCCAACACTCTCAAAAATGTCATATTTTTTTCTTTAAAAATCTCTTTCGACTCTTCTGGCCAAATTCCTTCACAGCCATTAATCTCATTCTGTTTAAACTTTCAAAATTACATATAAATGTAAAAGTACAGTATAAATTAATTTCATCAAGTTTTGTATGCTCAGTGTAACTATTTTGAGATAATAAATTTTGCATCATAAATTCATTTATATCAAAATTGAGTGATGGTTCAGTGGGTAAAAATGCTTGCTGTCTAAGCATGAGTACTTGATTTAAAATTCCAACCATTCATGTAAAAATATGGGGGTGTCATGGGCAGCAGAGCCAGCAAGAACCCTGAGGATTGCTGCCCACCTGCCTTGACCCAGGTTCAATGAGATACCACCTAAATGGAATAAATGGAGAATGAATAGGTAGGCAAATGTTAGAACTACTCTGACCTTTATATAAGCACACAGAAGTGCACATACACACTACATACACGCACGATACATTCTGTCACAAACATACCACAAAATGTTTTTAAAGGGAAAACTGGACACCAACCCAAACACAAAAACCTCGACCTACAATCCATCCTGCCTACAAGATGCCCTAGGGCAATGATGGTACAGAATTTTTCGAAGTGATCAAACAATGTTTGGTTTAACTTGAGAACCCCGCTAGTAAAGGGAGCCCATGCAGCATACAGCATGGACAGCCAGGTACCAGAGCTGGGATAGCCTGGAGATATAGTGGAGAACTAAGCGCAAAATGATTGGCAAAAAAAAGGAAGGAAAGAAAAAAAAAGAAATGATATTCTGCTATGCTCATAGATTCCTGCCTCGTTCACTTGTCCAGTGACAATTAGAGACGAGTCTTCCTGAAGCATATGGAAGCAGCTACATAGACCCACAGCTAGACATGATGCAGATGAAGGTCTCCATTGAGTCCCTCCTCATAGAGATAGGGGAACCCCAAGGAAGTGAGGAAGGAGAGAATGTAAGAGTCAGAGAAAACGGAGGAGGCTAAGCAGGCTCGTATGTGCTCACAGGGATTGCAGAGGCAATCGCAGGGCCTGCATGGGTCTGTAACTAGCCCCTGTGAATATGTTGTGGTTCTTTAGCTCGGTTTTTGGTGGGATGCCTAACAATAGGAGCAAGTGTGTCTTTTGACAGTTTCGCATGCTCTTGAGACTTTTCATCCTCTTGGATTGCAACATCCACCTTGGTGTTAAGGCTTTTACCTTGTCATATTGCACCTCCTTTTGTTGTTTGTTGTGTTTGGTTGTTGTCTCTTGGAGGCGTGCTCCTTTCTGAAGAGGAAGCTGAGAGGGGGTAGATTTGATGAGAGGTGATGTTGGTAGGCGAAGCTAGAAGGAGTGGAGGGAGAGGAAACTATTGTATGAGAGAAGAACCAATTTCAATAAAAAAATCATTCCTTCTGTAATACTGAATTATATTACAAGATCACAAAACATTGTAGTGCTATTCATTTTTACTTCTTTTTATTTTTTTCTATCACAAATTTGTTTGAAATTGTCATTGAAATGTATGTAGATAATAGATTTAATTTTACACAGGTAAATGATTGCATCAGTTTAGGCATGGTGGCACATGCCTTTCTTCCCAGCATGTGGGAGTCAGAGGCTGGTAGATCTTTGTGAGTTCAAAGCTATCCTGGACTATATATTGAGTTCCAAGACAGTCAAGACTGTGTAGAGTGACCCTGTCTCAAAAACAAACATAATCACAAATGAATAAAATTAAAGAATAGATATTTCAATCTTTATTAAATTGAAAAACTATTTTCTTAAATAGTCAAGACATTCTCATCACCAGCATGAGGGTAGGAAATGAATGCATACTCATTACCTGATTTAAACTCAGAAGACTTACTCTTTTAATTATTACCATTCTAATTGCAGTAGTACCTTATGGTACTTTAATTTGAAATGCTACTGAAAGACAAGATGTTATTTTGTAACATATCTGTCATAGGTACTTTCATGAAAATTTGTTCCAATGCTTCTCCATACTGCATTTTACAATGACACTTACTATTGAATGTTCAACATTCTGGAATATTCTGCAAACAGTCCTTTTTCATAGACATAATCCACAATCATTTGTTCTCAGTCTGTGGCTTGTCTTTCTGTTTTCTTATTGGTATTTCTTATAGGCTCTATATTGGTGGCCAAAATTACTGAGGTCATAATTCCTTGATTCCATGAATATTGCCATTGTGTTACAAGAGAAGATTTTGTTAAGAATGCTGAAATAGGAAAATGAAATGCAATAAGATATTTCACTGAAAGAAGAAGACAGAGGGAAATTTCACATAATGTGAGAAGGCAATGTGCATGTAGATCCATCAAAGAGAGATCTGATGATGCTGTTCTGGGGCCTTGAAGATACTCATGAGAGACAGAAAGCAATCAGCTGAAAACAGCTTCAGAATTGGAAGATTTAAGGAAGGGGTTACTTTCCAGAACCATGAGGGTTGGCACAGTCCTGTCAAGTCCTCATTTTTGGTCCAGTGAAGCCCATTTTGAAATTCTGACCCACAGAAGTGACAGATAATAAACTGTGTCACTTTAATCTATTAAGTTTGAAACAGATTGTTGGACTTCCATTCTGAAAAACAGTATCATTAGAAAATAAAAATTTCAATGTGGACAAATTTTAATCTATCAGTTTTAACACATATGCTTTTCATGTTTCCAAACATCATGCAGCTGGGCAGTGGAGGAGGCAGACTCTGAGTCTGAGGCCAGCCTGGTCTACAGAATGAGGTCTGGGACAGACAGAGAACCCATATCTAGGGGGAAAAAAGAATGATTCAATCAAATAATGATTTTTTTAATTTGTCATTACTGGTCATTTTATATGACAAAATATGCACCAGGGTGTTGTGGAATAATCCTTTTGTACACTGTAAATATATATTACTCCCCTTGGCTAAAAAAGAGCTGACTACACCATAGTTCTTTTGTTTAGTTTTGGTTTGGTCTCAAGTTAGCTTAAGGCTTTTTCCTCCAACTTCACTTTTCCTCTGCTGAGTTGTTGCCTCTTGAATCCCTGTAATAAATCAGTTGCCATTTTTGCATCCTGGTTATAAACAAGTTTTCCTTTTGAATCTCTGTTATTAATCAGTTGCCCCTTGGTTATCTATTATAAGTCAGTTGCTATTTGCATTTTCCTATAATCCTAGCATGCTAGAGACTGAGACAGGATGAAGTCAAGTTCAGGGTAAACCTGGTTTATAGATTTAAGCTCTGTTTTATAAAATGAATAAAAAGAAGGAAAAAGCAAAAGGAAATAAAACCAGAAACCCTTAGTTGCTCATTTACATATATATTGAATTATATGTTGCTTCATTTGTTTTTCTATTTTTTTCCCTTTAAGTTCTTTTCTAGTTATGATACAACCAGGATACTATAAAGGTAACGGCAATGTTAGCAGTCTGTAAATAAAATGATAACTTTAGCATATTTCCTTTGCTTTTATAGTAGTATCTGTGCTATTCTAGGTAAAACAAATTTACATTAGAGTTAGTTTTAAACCAATATCTAATTGGAATTTCATGAGGATGTGTAAAATCAATATTTCCCTGTAAACAACATTTATCTGTTTTACCATTTGCCTTACATGAATTGTTCTTTGGCTGAACTAGTCATTTGCCGATTCTTAGGCATCTCACACTGCTTGAATTGTGTTTTTTTTTTTTAATTAAGAAATTTTTTATTCATTTTACATACCAATCACAGATCTCCCTCTTCCCTCCTCCCATCCCTCCAGCTTCCCTCCAAAAACCACCCCCATTCCTTTCTACAAGAAGGTAAGGCCTCCCATGGGGAGGTACATTAGTATAAGCGGCTGGAAGCCCCTCCCCCTGCCTCAAGACTGTGTGAAGTGTCCCACCATAGGCAGTGGGCTCCAAAAGCCAGTGCATGCACCAGGGATGGATCCTGATCTTATTACCAGGGGTGCCCTTAAGCAGATCAAGCTGCACAACTGTCTCCATTATGCAATTATGCAGAGGGCTTAGTCCAGTCTCATGGAGGCTCCACAGCTGTTGGTCTAAATTTCATGAGTTCCCACTAATTTGGTTTGGTTGTCTCTGTAGGTTTCCCCATCATGATCTTGATGTACTTGCTCATAGAATCCCTCTTTTCTCTCTTCGACTGGACTTCTAGAGCTCTGCCTGCTGTTTGGCTATGGATCTCTGCATCTGCTTCCATCAGTTACTGGATGAAGGCTCTATGATGACAGTTAGGGTATTCACTGATCTGATTACTGGGGTAAGCCAGTTCAGGCACCATTTCCACTATTGCTAGTAGTCTAAGCTGGGGTCATCCTTGTGGATTCCTGGGAACTTCCCTAGCACCCTGCTTCCCCCTATCCCATGATGGCTCCCTCTATCATGGCATCTCTTTTACTGCTCTCCTACTCCATCCATATGTAAGCTCAACCATCCTGTTCCCTTATGTTCTCATCCCTTATGTCCCTTTGTCCCTTTATCTCCAAATTACTTGACAAGCAAATACTTCACATGTGTGTCTCTTCCTTTATGCCAGCATCCTTAAGAATTCTGGCTTCTGATTTGCTATGTATCTTAGAACAAAAACACTGTTGCACAAATAACAGATTTATACAAAATGCTTTTGAAGAGACCACTGTTCCATTTAACCTAATACCTAATATTTCTCTGTCATTGTGTCTTTGTGAGGGTTTCTATGACTGTGATGAAAGATCATGACCAAAAAGTGTGTTGGGGATTATAGAGTTTTTTGGGTTTACAATTCAGTCTTGCTGTTCATTGCTGAAGGAAGTAAGGGCAGTAACTCAACAGAGGAGATTCCCAGAGGCATAAGCTGGTGCAGAGGCCATGGAGGAGTGCTGCTTACTTGCTTGCTTCCCATGGGTTGCTCCATTTGCTTTGTTATAGAATCCAGGAACACCAGCCCAGAAATGGCACCATAAAACATAGATTGGGCCTTCCCCCATTGATCACTAAATGAGAAAATGCCTTACTGCTGGATTTCAAGGAAGCATTTCCTCAACTGAGGCTCCTTCCTCTGATGACTCTAGATTGTGTCAAGTTGACAGACAAAACTAACCGATACGCACTCATTACTTTATATGGGTTTATATGTTATTCCTCTAAAGATTTCCTTACTGTTTTCATAATGTAGTCACTCAGGTAAATAAAGTTTCCCCCATTTGTTTTTTTTTGTTGTTGTTTTTATTATAGATTTTTTTCTCTGAACTCTTCACAAATAACAATTGGCAGTTATTAATCATATATATTTGTTCTGATTAACCTGTAATTACTTCCTCTTTTCAATGATTATTTTTCCACATGTTTGATTTCATTAAAACATACTTATATACTAAAATGGTCTTTTTGTTTTAATAAGAAACTTGGTAGTGTGAGCTTTATTAATGGACTTTAGTAAGATTAGCCTAACTTCTGTCTACAAGTCAAAAGATGCTTAATTGTTTACTGAGACATTTATTTTAATTTATTTATAGAGGCTATGTATGTTAAAGGTAATTTTCCTTTTTGGCCTGAACCTGTTTTATTAATGTTCTCCATAATGAACTTTTTTTTTACTGTTATAAAATTCATAACAATTAAATCACAGCAGATATTCTGTACTTCCTATTGTATGACATCTTGAGGCTTCAATCGCTTACATACCCCAGTCCCCACCCTTGATTGTTACTGTGAGGATTGTGGTGTTGTGTCATTGGATATAATGTTTACTTGTAGATTAATATATTTTTTGGAGGAATCCTTATTTAAAAATTTCCTAGACAATGTAATTTCAAAATTTACTAAATAGGGTCATAAGTAAATAATTCATTGTAAATGTAGAACATACAATGATGTAGAAATCTTAGAAAACAAAAATATTATTTCTGTGAAACAATCCTTTTCTACACTGTGAAAATATATTACTCTCATTGTTTGATTAAAAAAAACCTGACAGACCAATAGCTGGGTGGATAGTAAAGTGGGAAAGCTACTCCGAATGATCGGAAGAAAAAGGACAGAGTCAGCATAGACACCAGCCAGCCACCCAGGAAGCAAGACATGCTAGAGGACAGGTAAAGCCATGAGCCATATGGCAATATATAGATTAATAGAAGTGGGTTAATCTAATGGTAAGAGTTGGCTAGTAACAAGCCTGAGCTATAAGTCTAGCATTTAGAATTAATATAAGCCTCTATGTGGTATTTTGGAAAGTGACTGCCAGGCATTTGGAACAGGTGGTCAGGCCAGCAAATATCTGTTCATAGTTTATTACTATAGTATTTGTAAAAATGATAGAATCACACTATCAGCATTTTCATATATGTTGAAAGCTTCATATTTTTTAATCAGGGCTATATGAAGATAGTTTTGTGGAAATATATAATGAGCTTTGAGCATATTCCCCACCACCACAATACATTCCCTTACTTCCACTCTCTGTTTCTATTACTTACTTTCCCCTAGGTAGTACGGTATTAGTACATAAAGTTATTTGTCTGTAATATCTTACCCCTACAAATGGAAAAAAATGCTGTTTTCTGTTTCGAAACTGACCTAATTCATCCTGATTTTTTGAAAAGCATTAAATGGCATTTATTCAAGCCTCTGGTATTTTATGAAACATGCTTGATAAAGAAATACATCAAATCATGGCAGAGGACACAGCTGTTGAAAATGTGGGAAAAACCATAGCCGGAAGTAATCTTTGTTCTCACACAAGTACGAAGAAAACTCATGTCAAAATAGCAAGAGAAGACGTTAAAAGAAGACATAGAAACGTTAACAAACTCTTCATGCAAACATATTTAAATCCTGATTCAAAATGCTTGAATATTTTGTATTTGTCACCTGATGGATATTTGGTTGTCCTAAAGTCTTATTCTGTTATTCTGAATTTTTAGTGAAATTTAACTTTTGTTTTACTCTTAAAATTGATAAATCTTGATACAAAAATTAGCTTCATTCTTTTAAATTGTTCATTGCAGGTAATGATAAATAGATGATGGCAAAATCGCTTCACGGGCAGAAGAACTTGACGTGAAGCATGATTGCATGATTTGATTCCTAAAACCCATCATTGAAGAAGAGAATTAACTCCAAAAATTTTCAGTGGTTTCCCATGTGTGCTGTGGTATGTGCATACACACACACACACACACACACACACACACACACACACACACTCACCACATTGAATGCTATAAATAATAAAATAAAAATTAAATTTACAGAAAGCATCAAAATATAGACTTAACAGAAAAAAGTTTTACTTAAATATGACACTTGTACTTTCATATTAACTGTGGTGGTGATTTTCCAAATTACACAAAATGTAATTCTTGTGTTCAAATCATTTACATCACTTACTTATACTTATTCTTTCTTTCAGAGCTATTGTATCTATCTATCAACTGTCTGTCTATGTATTAATCATTAAGCTAGGAACCAGATTGAAGCTCAGTAGTAGCAATTCAATTATTTATGAAGCACAAGATTTCTTGGTTGGATCTCTAACACACATGCACAAAAACAAACACAAACAGACACACACACACACACACACACACACAATTTTCAACAAAATGCAGCACAAATTTTGAAACTTAAATCTAAGGATGAAATTCATCCTATTTTTCCCCAAGCTGAATTTTTTTTTTGCTGACCTTCATTAAGTAAATGCATAACAATAATACAGCTTCTTGAAAGGACTACAGATGAATCACAGAATCCCTGTATTCTTTCTTAATTAAGAGTTTTGTAACAACCCTTCTTAACAAGAGCCAAAGATATAAATATTCTCTCTGAAAGTGTTCAAAAATAAATTTAGAGTATTCACAGCAAGACCATGCCAAAAAGCTTCTAACCTGAGATGCTGTGACTTTTCTAATCATTATCTCGTTAAATTCTTAAAAGGATTCACTGCAGTACTTTTTTTCAAGAAAGCCTAATGAGTAAATCCAATTTAGATGAATGAAAGCACTGTGCAGATGTTGTGCAGATGTGGGGAAGGTGAGAATGGCTGTTGTGTCAGAGTTGGAGAGAGTAGCCTCATGCCTATGGGGTTCTGAAATAGGCTGGAGTGTTTTAGTAGTTAATGGACAATAGCAATCATATCCAATTTCCAATTGACACATTTCCTCTGATCCATCTGCTTATATTTTTTGTCTAAAAATGTCATTTATTTGATGTGATAAGAATGCTTTTTCCCCTCATTATTCCATTTTCAACCACAAAGCCATCTTTACAATCCCTAATTATTTAATTTTCAAAGAGTAAAGAACTTTGCATTGACTTTTTAGTCAGAGTGCTTTGTACCACCAGTCTCACTAATTTTAAATCTCTCAGGTTAGAATTTTATTTTGAATTACATTTATTTATCATAACATCATAATGAGAAATCGTAAGGTAAATCTTAATTCTAGGATGTGAATTTTTTTTAATCTCCTGGCTTGATTGTTGCATTAATCAGTTAGGTGGAGTTTTCCTGAGATAGAAATAAAGAAGGAAGTAAGCCAGTTAAATTATAATAAAATTGGATCTATCTCAATGTCAGCTGTCGATCAAAGAGATTGTTAAAGGAATACTGCAACCTTCCGGCAGATTTATGAGTGCAGTTTAAAACCAATGGTGCTTGAGCTGAAATTCAGAGTGTTACAAATAAGATCATTGCTGAGCTACAAAATACAATTAACTAGCTTAATTGAAAGATAAATTGAATGTCTTTTTATTCCCTTATTCCCAGCTGCAAATGTTGTAACCTGTCAATAGTAATTATGTGAGAAAATGTATTTTTTAATGTCAATTTTCATTCTGTTTTCTGAGTTTTAGGAATATACAGGATACTTAAGATTATAAAGGAGTATTGAGAAACAAATGCATTTTGTTTGTATCATTCCTTTTCTTCTGCAGAATAATGCTTAGAATCCAAATACACACCACAATGAATTGCTGTTTCCTGAAACATTGGATGTTGGTGATCCCTCTCCTTTGGTATTGCCTTAAAGTTGCAGAGAACTTGCCAGCTGGGAGGGCTCAGAAAGAAACCCCATTTCCTGGAAGAGCTAAGCGTGGCTGGGTGTGGAACCAATTTGTTGTACCAGAGGAAATGGATACCAGACAACATGTTGGACGGGTACTTATTTTATGGAATAATTACAGTAGATGGCTATATAAAGATGTGATGTGAGTGGGTTAGGAAAAGTCTGATGATTTACACATATTTAAGGAAGCCATTAGAAATTACCAAACATGGGCACAATAATAAATTTGAATTTGAAACACAACTCAAAACTTGAAGAGGGAAGTCCAGTTTTCAAACTTCTCTTTCTGTCTTTTCATGAGTGTGTTATATCCATTCATCAGCATTAAGAAATGTAATTATGTTATTTGTGGAAATGGATCAAAGCAGCCACAGAGTCAAATGTCATTTATCAGCAGTACTCAGCTTGATATGCTGCTATGCTTAGTTGACTTATTTGACTTACCTTCACTCATTTTTAATTAATCATATTAATTCCATATCTTTTACCAGCTCAGGAATTTCAGGAGCCTACACGCATCATTTAATTAGTGTAGTTCAAGTGCAAAAAAAAATGATTGTTTTCACTTTGAGAACAATATTTTTAAAAAATTTCCTTAATGAGACAGAACCTCTCCAATCTCTATATTTGTTTTTTTATTATTATTTTATTTAATTTAAACAAAAGTAATTACAATAGCATGCTCTTCTCTGTAACTCTCTTGCTCTAAATAGATGTACCAAAATAAATTACCTGCAGTTAGGTGGCAGTAAAATTTAAAATTTAATTAGGTACAATGGGTGAATACCTCAGAATTCACTTACTGTTTTTAGACTATTCGGGAGAATGACATGTTAGCCTGGTCCTCAGAATCCATGAACACTTTATCTATCCTAGCTGCAAAGTATATATATAAATGGATTCAACCACAAATATTATAAACCTTCCCATATGTGCCTGTGTGTGCTAGACACAAGTTAAATTTTTCTGATCTTTTTTTTTCTAAGATATCTGCAGGCGAATCATATACGTGGCTATGACACATAAATGACTGGTTCTGCATGTTATATTCTTAGTCTATTTTTAGTGATATGTATAAATATTTGTCTGCATGAATGTATTGGTAACACATGCATGTATGGTGGCTATGAATGCCAGAAGTCATGGAATCCCCTGGAACTGGAGTTACAGACAGTTGTGAGCCACCATGTGTTTGCTGGTATTTGAACCCGGTCTTCCGGAAGAGCAGCAAGGGCTCTCAACCACTGAGCCATCTCTTCAGCCTGAAAATCCTAAACTAATTAGTCTAAACTAATTAGAATTACTTTTAAGTCCAATAAGTCTAATTATTCTAACTATAAATAACATTAAATTATAATCAGATTAATTATGAATAATGTAATTGTAGACTAATTATAATTAGTCTAATTATAAATAAGTCGAAACTAATTAGACTTATTTGTTTAAAATAATAAAATCTTGCTACTTCATTATATTGGAAATAAGGAACCTCTCCATTACTGGCATGGTTATACATATGATAATATTTTACCTCAGTTGACATGATGAAGAATTATAAAGTGGGTGGGGGTAGTTCATGTATTTAATCCCAGCACTAGGGAAACAGAGGCAGGTGGATCTCTAAATTCAAAGCCAGCTCTGTAACTACAGAGTCAGTTACAATACATGCAGGACTACACAGAAAAACTCTATCTCAAAAAAACAATGATAATAATAATAAAAAGAATTATGTAGAATTATTCACTTGAAACTGATTAAAATACATGAAAATTATGAATACCAAGTTGAATTTGCATATATCCAGAAACACAGTTGTCTATCTTTACTTGCAGCTAAGATCTGAATTAGACAATGGAAACAACTCTTTCCAGTACAATCTACTGGGGAATGGAGCTGGAAGCTTCAGCATTGATGAACGAACAGGTGACATATTTGCCATACGGAAACTTGATAGAGAGGAACGGTCCCTCTACATCCTGAGAGCCCAGGTAATAGACACCAGCACTGGAAAGGCTGTGGAACCTGAGTCTGAGTTTGTCATCAGAGTTTCGGATATCAATGATAATGAACCCAAATTCCTATATGAACCTTATGAAGCCACTGTACCGGAGATGTCTCCAGAAGGTATTGCATATTAATTTACATCAGAGCTTTATTAACAATGACAATAGATTAAAATTTTTGAGTATGTGTTTGGTAGAATGTTGGTTTAATTTCCATACTAATCTTTCCTGTGACACAATTTTTAAGTAAAATATTTGCTGAATCATGTAATATAATAATATTTTATAAAGTAAAATTAGAAGAAAAACTATAAACTTTTTTCTAGTGAACTCTATTTAATTAGTACTTTATTACTGCTTCAAAATTGTTCGTACTTCTGTCATATAATGTGATGGCTTTATTGTTTCATACACTGTATGTATGAAATACAAACTTGTGTATATATAATGCTGTTTTTTCTTGGTTTCATTTATATCTGAAATGAATTTAATTTCAAACTTGAACATTCAATTAGAATTGAGCTAAAATTTATATTTTTATCATTTGTCACCCTGTATTGCAAAGCAATTTTCCTATAAGCCTTCAAATTATGTTTAAAAAGTTTAGATGTTTATATTCAGTAGATTAATAAATTCTATAAGATATGCACAATGAGATAAAGGAAATAATTTGTACAGTAAAAACTGCTATAGCCATCAAGAACAAGGAATATTAAAAAAAGGTGCTTAAACATTTACCTGCATCTTTGCTCATTTCAAGTTCCTTTTCAACATTGTTGCCATTAAAGTCATGAATGTAATGAATGAATAAGTGATGATTTCAATGGGAAAAAGTTATCAACTACTTTGGAGATAAAAAATAACTTTGAAGTAAAGGGAATTTATGGATATAAAAATTCTTTTATTAAGTCTGACAAAATTTAGATAGCACATTTACAGTTGAATTTAATTTAAAAATCTGTTTAAAATGATAAATAATTTATTTAGTCATGATCATTTTAAAACATGCTAACATATTTTGAAATTTATTTATGGAAATTTGAAATCATTTTCCATTGAGTGTATAATATATTTCCCATTGCACTTTTCCTGATTTTTTACTTTTAACATACCAGTTATAAATTAGGGGTGTCATTCTGATTTGATTATGAGATAATATTGTTCTATGATAGAATATAATTACAACATAAATGATACATATTTGACATAATGTATCAAAAACAAATTTTGTTAAAATATTTTTAAACTCCTTTAAATTTGTTGTTTTGATAGCAAACAGATTCCTTGTCTTCTTTCATTTTTTTTGTTCTCCCCATGTTCTTCCTTCTTTGGTCGGTTTCTCCACTTACGTAATTTATGATATTATCATGTACTTAGAATATATGTTTAAAAGTAAAAATAGAATCATAATGGACTTTTAGTAATTATTTTCTAAAATGGTACTTATGTAAGTTAAACATACAATCCCCTCAAAAAACTAATTTTAAATAAGCATGCTTAAAATTAGTATATGATGGACATTAAATATGAGTGAAGTATGAAGGTCATTATATGTCTAGAGATGTGGGTCAGTTTTTTGAGAGAGAAAAATTGGTAAAAAGAAACCAGTCATGTATTCTGGATGAAGATCTCCATAGGAGAGTGACCATAATTGCATGTGTGAGTGAATTCATGACATGCAAAACACACACATCATAGATATGTACACAAGCACATACACAAAGAAAGTACATGAATGATTTGAGTGTAATTAATTAGAATATAGTATAATGGCATATTTAGGGAGCACCAGAAAAGTAATGTAACTGTTGTTAAACTATTCTTGGATAAAAAGAGTTTCCCTGGAACCTGGACACATGCAGAAAATTCGTGGAATCTGATGGCTTCCTAAAGAATCAGCTAATGAGTGGTTGTTTTCTTTTGATTTTTCTGTGAAATTTGACATAAATAGTAGAACTTGGAAAATGGTCTAACACTTTATATGGAGAAGAAGAGAGAAATAAAATGAACAGCAGCTTAGAGAATTAGGAAGCCTATAGGCAATGATTATGTTTAGTTAATAGTGTTACAGAATAACACTATTAACACACAGTCAATAATAACACAATTTTATTTATGAAGTTTGTGCTGTCCTAGAGTTTCTATTTCTGTAGTAAAACACCATGAGGAAAAGTAACAGTAATATGTGGAGGAAAAGATTATTCAATCTTATAGTTCCATCACTGAAGGAAGCTGTAGCAGGAACTCAAAGTAGAGCAGAAACTTAGTGTGAATTGAAACAGAAGCCATGGAGCAGCACTTGCTTGCTTCTAGTTTGCTTCTCATGACTTACTTCATTCTTTTATATATACCCTTGACAACCTTCTAAGTGGAGGCACCACTTGCCTACAGGGCACTCTCATGGAGGCACTTTGTTAATTTAGATTCCCTCTTCTCAGATATGTGTGGACTTGTGTCAGGTTGACAAAAAACCAACAACATTTTTGGTGACTACATGTTTCTTTGTTCATTTGCATTTTAAAGTTAATTTGCAAACTATGTAGTTAATCTGTGGGATACAGTAGATACTTTGGCGGCATCAATCAGTGTTCAGACATAAATGGAGTCCAAATAAAAACAATGAGGAATGGACAGTGGTTTTTATTAAACTGGCTACAATTGAAGTTTTCTTATTGTTTTGCTCTTTTACCAATGATTTCTTTTGAAGCATTAGTGTATATCTGTTACATTTCACCTGTAGTAAAGAAATCAACTAGTAAGATAATACGAGTTTTAATTTGCTCTCCTAAGTATATCATTACCACATTTTGTGAATTCTTTTCTGCAAATACATTGTTAATTCTCCCTCACACTCATCTTTATATTCATTATCTGTTGATGGCAATTGCTCTCAGGCTGCATGTTGACATTTTACAAGAGCTGTGTTTCAAAATTCCCTTTTTTAAAATTTAATTTAAACATCAGTCCCTGCCAGAGCTTTAGTTTGTCTTTCTTAAATGTATTTGTTGTATTAGAATCAGTTGCCGACTTTTATTTGCATCTTTACTTTGAACTAAAATTTGACTTAGATTGCTATAACAAATTCACATTATATACATTATCTACTGGACTATTTAGTCAATAATATATGCCTTACTGATCCAAAATTGCATATACTTTTAAGACAAAATGTGATCCTTTTATTCTTTCATACATTTTGTGTATTAAACACTCACTCTTTCTATACAATATTGGGTTTTCTAGATTGCATCTACATTTGAAATAGTTTCTTTCAATCTTGGACAAGTTCAATTGAGCTAAAACTGTGTGTGTGTGTGTGTGTGTGTGTGTGTGTGTGTGTGTGTTTTCATTTGTTCAACTGGACTGCAAAGTTTTTTTTCTTCCTTCTACACAAAAATGCAATATGTATGAAGCTAAAAGATACAGAGTTATTGAAGAGAAAATGACTGAATAACTAGACAGAAGTATGCATGTGTGTATGAAAATGCTGCACAAAACATGAGATTCATTAGAGAGGTGGCCAACGTATACATAAGGAAGACTCCATGAAAGTGCATGCAGACACACAGTGACCCAAGGGATTATAAATTGCAAGTAATTAGTCAATTATTATCCTGAAATGTTTTGTTGCTGAAGTTGTATGTTCATTTTTATATCTTTGTGATTGACCTGAATAACAACTTATTTTAATTGTCTTCCCTTTTAATGGTGGCAGTCAGTTTTCATACAAAATGTTACGTTAAAGAGAGAGAGGATAATGAAAACAGACTGTTTGGGACTAGAGGAATAGCTCAGCAGTTAATAGAAGTGGCTGCTCATTCAGGGGAACAATTTTGATGCCATAAACCCACATGTGACATCATACAACTCTGTAAATTTACTTCTACATATTTTCATAGCCTCTGCTTGCCTCCAGAGGCACCAGGTACTCAATTATTGCGTAAGAATATGCGGGAGCAAAAAGCTAAAATGTCATTCACACAAAATAAAATATTATTTAAAATAGATTACGTACCTGTCTTTCAGTCAGGAAATTTTCTTTACTTATCTAAGTCATAGTTTCAGAGAAAAGTCCTTGTAAGCCAACCCTTGTTGGCAACACAGATTCATGTAGTTTATTTTCTATAAATTATTTAAAAATGTTGTTTTGATAAATTAGGTCACACTATATGATCAACAAAAAATAATGAATAAATATTTATGGTTTTCATACTCTGAATGAAAATTCTTGTTGCAACCCTATGACCATTATGTATGTGTACAAACATAATGGACATTGGAAAGCAAAAACCTTTAAAGTTTGGTTTTATGTCTTTCTCCTTATAGTAAGAAAGATGGCTAAGAGTGAAATCTTCTTCATCCCTATTCCTAGGTACTCAATGAAATAAATAGAATCTATCAAATCTTTTATTGCACGAAATATCCCAGTACTTCAGTTTCAAAACTAGCAAGCATCTGTTGTTAATTACAATATCATCATGATGATTTTATTATTAAAATATAACATGACTTGTGAATGAAACTATGTTGACTTTATTACTTAAGAACGACTATAACAGCTGGGCAGCATTGGTATATGTCTTTAACCCCAGCACACGGGAGGCAGAGCCAGGCAGATTCCTGTGTCTTCGAGGCTAGGCTGGTCTACAGAGTGAGATTCAGGACAGGCACCAAAACTACACAGAGAAACACTGTGTCGAAAAACAAAAACAAAACAAAAAACAAACAACAACAACAAAAGAATGACTATAACAGCTTTTCATCTTTGAAATGTAAATAAAATATATATAGTGAATTCTACTATAGTTAAAAGAATATCTTGAATTGTGTGTTTACTGATTTTGAAAAAGTACATAGTTATTTTCAATAATAGTTACCGTTAATTTTATAGAATATATCATAATGTATTAGCATGTATGTGATAAAACAGATAAATTCAAATGCAAATATAACCAAATATTAATAATTATAATTACTTATGAGAAAATAACTTATTTCTTTTTTAAGTTTGGTACATTTGAAAATTTGATTCCCAGAATCTGCATGAGCTGGCTGTTGGGAACCTGAGGCTTATACAGGGACATTTGGCTCAGCCTGGGAGGAGGGGACTGGACCTGCCTGGACTGAATCTACCAGGTTGAACTTAATCCCCAGGGGAGTCTTTGCCCTGGAGGAGATGGGAAAGCGGGGGTGGGCTGGGGAGAAAGGTAGGCCTCCAATGGGAGTCAACAAAGCATGGCATATCAAGTTGAGGCAAGTCTAAGCTCTCCCCCTCTGTATTAAACCTGAGTGAGGCATTCCACTATAGGAAATAGGTTCCAAAAAGTAAACTCATGCACCAGGGACAGATCCTGTTATCAGTCCTAGGTAACCCACAAACAGACCAAGCTACACATCTATCATGCACATAAAGAGGGCCTAGGTAGGTACCCTGCAGGCTCCCTAGCTGTTGATCTAGAGTACACGAGCTCTCACGAGCTGAGGTCATCTGTCTCTGTGGGTTGCCCCGCCATGATCTTGATTCCTCCTTGCTCATATAGTCCCTGCTTCCTCTCTTCAGTTGAACTCCTGCAGCTTGGCCCAAATTGCAGCCTAAAAGAGAAGCTCCCAGAACTGTACCAGGGCTATAGAAAGAAAGCCTTAAAAATAGCAGGACTTAGAAATATTTCTTATCTCTCTGAGGGAATCAATACTCACACACTATCTGAGGGTTATGGGCTTTATTCTTTCCAGCTCCTTTGTTCATAGATGTTACATACATACTCAACAAGAGACTTCAGGCAATGGAAAAGGTTACAGAAATTACTTCTCAGGGTCACAATGTACTCCTTGAGTAAACAATAAGGGACACACTCAAAATTGTCAGCTTTCTGTTAAGTGTAAAGGGGAATTTAGTTAGAAAGCTGTCTCATATGGAGATACCCTATCAGGGATTACAGAAGAAAAAGGCTAACCTATTGAGAGGTCTAAGGAAGAGATGAAGTTGTGTGATATTCTACATTTCTTAAGTGGAATTATCCTTATAGGCTAACATTATTTGATTAACAAAACATAAAGGTGTCAGATTTTCTTGCAGCTCTAACAGGAGAATGCAGCAACATTGCTGGAAGCAGTTTTTGAGCAGTTTGTGAGTAACCATGGCAACCTGAAAGAGGCAGGCTATAAAGCAATGGTGGAGACAAATAGCATTGGACACTTCAACACTTTCAACAAGAGCTGACATTGAAAAATCATCCCAACCTTGAAAATACATTTTCTTATCCTGCACGCAAACCCAGAGCACAAAGAGGGAAGTTTATAACTCTTTCATTCAAGGCTGTGAGACCAGACCAGTCTTGGCCATTTGTGAAGCCTTTCCCACAGTTATCTGGGTGTAAAGCTGTTTGCCTCCAGACTTGGTTAATTGCTTTTTTCTTTTATCAACATAAATTTCAGGACTTGAACATAAACAGTAGGTAGCTGAGCCCAGAATCTTGTACCATAAACTATGGTGGAAGTATTAAGGTAACTCCAAGTAGTTAAAAGGTAGGTTTATTTGGGGGTTTTACTATACAACAAGTAAAGGGATAGTTTACATGGTCCAGGAGAGGTGAAGTGCAGTCCAGCGGTGATCTCTGGAGAACTCTGCTCAGTCTACCATGCAACATTCAGGATTACCAGGAACCAAGAGAGCAGTCCCATCTGGATCTCAGGTCTTAAGGGCTCCCATCTCAGCCCCGCCTCAGGGGCAGGCCATAGGTAGGCGTAACAGTTACTGGAAACCTCCTTGAGGGTAGTACTTCCAGGTCAAAGCTGGAACAGCTACCCACTATAATAAACTGAGGTTAGAATTACATGCAGAGTGTTAATTGCTAAAGAATTTTGAGTAGGGAATTCCATTGGTCTGTGCTATCAGCTAGATTTTGCAAAAGAGACTGGCAGTAATTTAAGTCGTTTTGTTTCTAAAAGACTGATTCAATAAACCAGACACCTGCAGTTCTGTCCTTGTGCATTATCTGTGAAAGTTTAACTGATATTCCATTCACAGAAAAACTCAGTCTAGTTAACTGCATTATCACCTAGCTAATGATACAAAAGAGGTTTCTACATTTCTCATTATTTTATGGAAATAAGGCTTAACTCTGAAGGCTTATTTTATTCACCAGAATTTTACAGTATAGGAAAGAGTCATCCTACTATCAATTCACAGGATTAGCAGTGCCCAATAAATGAGGAACACAGTGGCAACAGTTGTGGGAAGAATCACATGGCTATTTTAAAGGATAGTTATGGTGGCACACAAGAAAATTAGACAGAAGCAGGCAGTTATTCATAAGCAATGGTCTCATAAGCCTTGCTTAGTAAGATTCTTCCATCAGATAGTTGTTCATCTGGTGGGCAGACCTAATGAATATCAGATGTCATCTACTGCATATTCTTGCAGACCTCAACAGGCCTAGTGCTTGGCTGTGGATCTCTGCATCTGCTTCCATCAGTTGCTCAGTGAAGATTCTATGAGGACAATTATGGTAATCACAAATCTGAATGTAGGAAAAGGCCAGTTCAGGTACCCTCGCCACTATTGCTGGAGTCTTTAGTTGGGGACATCCTTGTGTTTTTTTAGGAGTTTTCTTGAGAATAGGTTTATCCCTAACCCCATAATGGCTCACTCTGTCAAGATATCTATTTCATTGTTCTCCCTCTCCATACCTCTCCCAAATCAGTTATTCCAATTCCTCATGTTTCTGGGTCTGGGCTACCTCACTGTAGATGACTTTTTTTTTCTAGTATCAAAAAAATTTCCTGCAAATTTCATGATGTCATTGCTTTTTACTGCTGAATATTACTCCATTGTGTAAATGGACAACATTTATTTATCCATTCTTCAATTGAGGGGCATCTAGGTTGTACCCAGATTCTGGCTATTATTATTAATCCTGCTATGAACATGGTTGTGGGGGAGCCACCCACAACTTTTTTCCACAGGGTACTCTTGAGGAGTGAGGGATAAAAAATGTAAATATAATTTTTGTATGTTGAACCATCCTTGCATTCCTGGGATGAAACCTACTTGATCAAGGTGCATAATTTTTTTGATACGTTCTTGGATTCAGTTTGTCAATATTTTATTGAGTATTTATGCATCAATTTTCATGAGGGAGATTGATTTGTAATTTTCTTTCTTTGTTGCATCTTTGTGCAGTTTGGGTATCGGGGTAACTGTAGCCTCATAAAAAGTTTGTTAATGTCCCTTCTGTTTCTATTGTGTGGAACAATTTGAAGAGTATTGGAATTAGCTCTTCTTTGAAATTCTGGTAGAATTCTACACAAAACCATCTGATCCTGGACTTTGTTTGGTTGGGAGACTTTTAGTGACTGTTTCTATTTCCTTAGGGGTTACTGGCCTCTTTAAATAATTTATCTGGTCTTAATTTAATTTTAGTATGTGGTACCTATCCAGAAAATTGTCCATTTCTTTCAGATTTTCCAATTTTGTGGAGTAGGTTTTTGAAATATGACTTGATGATTCTCTGGATTTCCTTATTGTGTGTTATGTCTCTCTTTTCATTTCTGATATTGTTGATTTGGATGCTCTCTCTCTCTTTTGGTTAATTTGGATAAAGGCTTGTCTATCTTGTTGATTTTTTCAAAGAACCAACTCTGTTTTATTGATTCTTTGTATCATTCTCTTTGTTTCTATTTCATTGATTTCAGCCCTCAATTTGATTATTTCTTGGCTTTGATACCTCCTGGGTGAGTTTGCTTTTTTTTTGTTGTTGTTCTGGAGCTTTCAGGTGTGCTGTTAAGTCATTAGTGTGAGATTTCTCCATCTTCTTTATTTGGGTATTTAGTGCTATGAATTTTCTTCTTAGCACTGCTTTTATGGTGTCCCATGAGTTTGGGTATGTTGTACTTTCATTTTCATTGAATTCTTAAAAATCTTTGATTTCTTTCTTTATTCCTTCCTTGACCCATTGGTGATTCATTTGGGCAGTGTTCAGTTTCCATGAGATTGTAGGCTTTCTGTAAATTTTGTTGATGTTGAAATCTAACTTTAACCCATGGTGATCCGATAAAATACAGGAGGTTATTCAAAAGTTTTTCTGTATCTGTTGAGATTTGTTTTGTGACTGAGCATGTGGTCACATTTAGAGAAGGTTCCATGGGGTGCTGAGAAGAAGCCATATTCTTTTGTGTTAGGGTGGAATGTTTTGTAGTTATCTATTAAGTCCATTTGAGTCATAATTTCTGTTAGGTCCCTTATTTCTCTGTTAAGTTTCAGTCTGGCAGATCTATCCAGTGGTGAGAGTGGGGTGTTGAAATCTCCTCCTAGTAGTGTGTGGGGTTTGATATGTGATTTAAGCTTTAGTAATGTTTCTTTTGGAGCATAAATGTCCAGAACTGAGACTTCATCTTGGTGGATTTTCTCTGCGATAAGTATGTAATGTCCTTCTTGATCTTTTTTGATTGATTTTAGTTTGAAATCTATTTTATTAGTTACTAGGATAGCTACACCAGCTTGCTTCTTAAATCCATTTGATTGGAAAGTCTTTTACCATCCTTTCACTCTGAGGTAGTGTCTGTCTTTAAATTTGAGGTGTGTTTCTTGTATGCAGCAGAAGGATGGATCCTCTTTCCATATCCATTCTGTCAGCCTGTGTCTTTTTATAGGCGAATTGAGACCATTGAAATTAATGGATAGTAATAATAATAATTGTTAATTCCTGTTATTTTTTGTTGATAGTGCTGTGTGATCCTCTTCTTTGATATTTGTTGGTGTGGGATTATCTAGATGTGAGAGAGACAGATAGAAACACAGGAAAGCCTCAGGAGGGCCTGTATCTTTATCTACTGGCCCCTCTGTCTCCTCTAAAGGGCTTTTTAAAGGAATGCCAGGGGGTTGAGCAAAAGACATCACCTAGCACAGCAAGTGCAGACCCTTCCAAACACCTGGTAACCATGTATGTAGCCAATATATCCTCTTATGCAGTCCTGCTGGGTAAAGCAAACTCAGATCTCACTAGGAAACCTCTATGGACTCCCACACATGGTTTGGCAAGTGTTCTTGCAGTATGATTAATCATCCTTTGGTTATATGCCCTATAGTAATATCATAGGATCTTGTGGTAGATTGAGTTTTGATTTTCTGAGAAACTGACAAACTGATTTACAAAGTGGATGTCTAAGTTTGTACTTCCACCAGCTTTGGAGGATTGTTCCCCTTACTCCATATCCTTTCCAACATATGCTGTCATTGGTGTTTTTGATCTTAGCCATTCTGACAGGTGTTAAGATGGCATGCAAGAGTCATTTCGATTTGTTGTTCCCTGATGACTAAGGATGTTGAGAAATTCCTTAAATGTATTTTGGCCATTTGAGATTCTTCTATTGAAAATTCTCTTTATAGATCTCTACGTCATTTTATCATTGGATTATTTAGTATTTTGATGTCTGGTGTCTTGAGTTCTTTATGTATTTTGGAGATTAGCCTTTTGCCAGATGTGGGGTTGGTGAAGATCTTTTCTGTAGGCTACTGTTATGTCTTATTGACAGTATGCTTTGCCTTATAGAAGCTTTTCAGTTTTAGGAGGTCCCATATGTTAATTGTCAATCTTTTTTTTGTGGTTTTTCGAGTCAGGGTTTCTCTGTGTAGCTTTGTGCCTTTCCTGGATCTCACTTGGTAGCCCAGGCTGGCCTCAAACTCACAGAGATCCTCCTGCCTCTGCCTCCCGAGTGCTGGGATTAAAGGCATGCGCCACCAACGCCCGGCGTTAATTGTCAATCTTATTGTCTATGTTTCTGATGTTATATTCAGGAAATAGTCTCCTGTGCAAATGAGGTTGAGGCTACTTTTCACTTTCATGTTGAGGTCTTTGATCAATTTGGACTTGCTTTTCATGCAGTGCAATAAATATGGATCTGTTTGCATTCTTATACATATGAACATCCAGTTATGCCAGCACCAATTGTTCAAGATACTTTTTTCCATTGTATAATTTTGACTTCTTTGTCACAAATTAGGTGTTCATACCCACATATCTGTTTTAATGACAATATCAAGCTGTTTTTATTACTATAGCTCCGCACTAGAGATTGAAGTCAGGAATGGTTATGTCTCAAGGAGTTCCTTTGTTGTACAGGATTGTTTTAGCTATCCTGGGTTTGTATTTTTCCATATGAAGTTGAGTATTGTTCTTTTTGAAGTTTGTAAAGAATTATGTTGGGATTTTGATGGGAATTGCATTGAAACTGTAGATTACTTTTTACAAGACTGTCGTTTTTACTACATTAATCCTACCTATCCAAGAGAATGGCAGGTCTTTAGATTTTCTGATATCTTCTTTAATTTCTTTCTTGAAAGACTTAAAGTTCTTGTCTTATAAGCCTTTCACTTATTTGGTTAAAGTTACTCCAAGATATTTTATATTATTTGTGGCTATTGTGAAGGGTGTTGTTTCTCTTGTTTCTTCCTTATCCAATTTATAATTTGTATATAGAAAGGCTATTTTTTAGTTCATTTTGTATCCAGCCACTTCACTAAAGGTGTTTATCAGCTGTAGGCATTTCCTGGTATAATTTTTGGTGTCACTTATATATACTATAATATCATCTGTGAATCAGGTTACTTTGCTAATGAATTCCGCACAAGTGCCTGCCTTGAGAGGATTTCTATCAGAGCCCAGAACAGATGCTACAAGTGGCTAAGGATTCTAATCTGAGGGATATTCAATGAATCTAAGCACACTGAGTTCATTAGTACATTCCTTTATTCTTCTAATTTAGTTCTATCTACACAGTTTCTTTTCTGTTCTCATACTTAGCTCCTCCCAGCCCCTCCTCCTCTCAGTCCTTTCTGCTGTTCTCTCATCATTCTACCTAGTTCTTTCCGTCTCCATTCTCATCTTTGTTCTTCTCTATCAATTCTTCTAGTTTTCTCTCATATCTATCTAGGTCTTTTCCATCTTCTTCTCTTCTTTATTCCCCCAAGCATACATATATATATATCCATTCATTAACAACTTGATAGTAAAAACCACAAAGTAAACCCTCAGGGACAAGTGTTCTGATAAGAGTCACACTTGGCAAAGACTTGGTCAGCTCAATTGGAGGCCGACAGCAGCTGTGGGATGTAAAAGGTTCTGGCTCATCTCCTAAAGGGTTGGCTACAAATGCTACAACGAAAGAAATCAAACCAATGAGAGATTTAAGGAAAAGGCAGAGAATATGTGTACTGTTGTGTGTGATTAATAATATGCAGACATGGTTAGTCAGTTAACAGCCTTTTTCTGTTAGTCACCTGGATCTCAGAACCTGTATATAATTAGTCTACTGAGCCTAAAATCTTGCATTAAAATCTGGTGTAGAAATAAATACAAAGTGTTAATTTTTATTTGAATCAGAGTGGGAAGGTGTAGAAGTAACCGACCATCTTATTAAATAAGAAACAGAGACGATTCAGAGAAGAAAGCCAATAGGTCAGAGCGATAGCTAAGAGCTGAGATTAAAACCTTACCCTTCCTGCTGCTGCTGTCCTACCTCTCTGCCAGAGACCTCTGCAAAAGAGAGCTACTTCCTGTGTGTTTTTCTTTATAAAGTCTTCCTGTTCTTCCTTCTCATTGGTTGTAAACCCAACCACATGACCGTCTCGTCACTGCCTGTCTGTAGGTCACTCCAGGTCTTCTATGGTTGGTATTGAGATTAAAGGCGTGTGTCTCCAATGCTGGCTGTATCCTTGAACACACAGAGATCTACCTAGTTCTGCTTACCAAGTGCTGGGATTAAAGGCGTGCACCACCATGCCCGGCTCTCACTATGGCTTGCTAATAGCTCTGACCCCTAGGCAACTTTATTTATTAACATACAAATAAAATCACATTTCAGTACAAATAAAATACCACTATAGGGAGGTGCTAATGGAGGAAACTTAATGCAACATAGGTGCTATTGATCTCTTGAAGGACTAAGATATACCAAGGCCAGACATCTGCACTATCACTTCTGGTTCACTATAATTCTTCTGAGGAGTTTTGATCCAACAAAGCCAGGCACTTGCAATTCCACTCTGTGAAAGTTCTATGAAAACATTTAGTCTGGCTAATATTTATCTTGTCAGTAGCTAAGGATGGTAAGTGGTAATACCTCTAAGTATTTCTGGTCCACATGGAACAATAGATCTAGTATGAAGCATATTTTAGTATGTTTCTATTAATAAAAGTTGTACAGTTAAATAAGAAACCATCTTCTAGACTATCCACAATTATGAGTGCCCATAAGATTGAGATGCAATCATGAGAGTACATGTACACATAACATGGAAATACATAGTAAATGGGGAGAATCATAGCTGTTATTGCACAAGTTTATAAGAGACAGCCAATTCATTCAAAAGGCAGTAATTCCATAATGCCTTGCATGATGGTTTTCTCTAACAGAACCCTTGGTTCTGATAGGTTGATCTTCTGAACACTAGTTGTAACTGCTGTATACTCTCATGGACGTTTGCTACCAGCGACTCTCAATACTTTGCCTTCATCCTTTCTTATTTCTATCCTCTTGATCTCCTTAAGTTGTCTTATTACTCTAGGTAGAACTTTGAGAACTATATTGAATAGATTTGGAGAGATGTACAGCCTTTTCTTGGTCCTAATTTTAATGGTAACACTTTGAGTTTCTTTCCATTTAATTTGATGTCGGCAATTTGTTTGCTGTATATTACCTTAATTATATTTAGGTATGTCCCTTGTCTCCCTAATCTCTTCAAGACTCTATCAAGAAGGAGTCTTAGATTTTATCAAAAGTTTTTTCAGCATCTAAAGAGATGATCATGCATTTTTTATCTTTCAGTTTGTTTATGTGGTGGATTACATTGACAGGTGTTCATATTTTGAGCCATGCCTGCATCTCTGATATGAAGCTTACATGATCATGGTAGAAGATTTTTTTTCAGATATTCTTGTAACCCATATGCAAGTATTTTATTCAGTATTTTTGCATCTATGTTCACGAGAAAAACTGTTCTGTAATTCTTTTTGCTGAGTCTTTGTGTGGTTTGCATATAAGGGTAACTATAGTCTCATAAAATAAATTTAGCAAAGTTCCTTCTGTTTCTATTTTGTAAAAGAATTTAAGGAGTATTGTTATTAGCTGTTCTTTCAATATCTGATAGAATTCTGCACTAAACCATTCTGGCCTTGGGCTTTATTTTTTGGTTTTGAGATTTTAGTGACGGTATCTATTTCTTTGGAAGTTATAGACCTATTTACATTATTTGTCTGGCCTTGAATTAATTGTGGCAAGTGGCATCTGTTGAGAAAATTGTCCATTTCTTTGAGATTTCCCAATTTTGTGGAATACAGATTTTTAATGGATAACAAAATGATTCTTTGTATTTCCTTAGGCCTCTTGTTATGTCCCTCTTTTTGTTTCTGATTTTGTTAATTTGCATATTATGCCTCTCCTCTTTAGTTAGTTTGGATAAGGGTTTGTTTATCTTGTTGATTTTTCTCAAAGCATCACCTCTTTGTTTCATTAATTCTTTGTATTTTTCTCCTTCTGTTTATTTATTTCATCCCTAACTTGACTATTTCCTGCCATGAAGTCTGTGTGTGTGTGTTTGCTTCTTTGTTCTAGATCTTTCAGGTAGACAGTTATGTCACCATTATGAGCTCACTCTAATTTCTTCATGAAGGCAATTGGTGCTACAAACTTTCCTCTTAGTACTACTTTCAAGTTTGGGTATGTTGTGCATCCATTTTCATTGCATTCTAGGACATCTTTAACTTCTTTTTTTATTTCTTCTTTGACCCAATGGTAACTCAGTAGAGAGTTGTTCAGTTTTCATGAGTTTATAGGATTTCTGTTCTTTCTGTTTTCGTTGAAATCTAGTTTTAATCCATGATTATCCGATAAAATAGAGAGGGTTATTTCAATATTCTTGTATCTCTTGAGACTTACTTTGCTAGTGAGTATGTGGTCAATTTTGGAGAAAGTTTCATGAGGTGCTGAGAAGGTATATTCTTTTGAGTTTTGGTGAAATGTTCCATAGATAGCTCTTATGTACATTTGAGTCATAATGTCTGTTAGTTTCATTATTTCTTTGTTTATTTTATAGTTAAACTACCTGTCTATTAGTAGAAGTGGGGTATTGAAGTCTATCATTTTTAATGTTTTGGGTTCAGTGAGTGATTTAAGCTTTAGTAATGTTTCTATGACAAATGTAGCTACTAATTGCATTGGGCATAGCTGTAAAGAATTAGGATGTCATCCTGGTGGATTTTTACTTTAATAAGTATTAAATGTCATTCTCTATGTCTTTTGATTAAATTCAATTTGATATATATTTTATTAGATATTAGGGTAGCCACATCAGCTTGCCTCTTAAGTCCATTTGTTTGGAAAATCTTTTTTCAATCAGTTTACCCTGAGGTAATATCTATCTTTGATTTTGCGGTATGTTTCCTGTATGCAAAAGAAGGATGGCTCCTATTTTCATACCATTCTGTTAACCTGTGTCTTTTTATTGGTGAATTGAACTCATTGATATTGAGAGATATTAATAACCAGTAGTTGTTGTTAGTCATAACAGTATGTGTGTGTGTGTGTGTGTGTGTGTGTGTGTGTGTGTGTGTGTTTCCCTTCTTGAAGTTTTGCTGTTGTGAGATTATCTATTGCCTGAGTTTTCCTGGCTATAGTTAACTTGCTTGGGTTGGAGTTTTCTAAACTATAAGAGACCACAGATGCTAGCCCAGACTATTATATCCAGTAAAACTTTCAATCACCATAGATAGAGAAAACAAAATATTTTATGACAAAGTAAAATTTAAACAATATCTAACCACAAATCCAGCACTACAGTAGGTACTAGAAGGAAAACATCAACCCAAGTATGGTTGTCATGCTTGAGTCTGTAGTTCCTGCTCAAATATGAAAATTTGATAATTTCCTGGCATCTTTTCTTCCTGGGAGACTTTCCCTGTTCTAGAGCTTTCAGGTGTGCTGTTAAGTCACTAGTGTGAGATTTCTCCAACTTCTTTATGTGGGCATTTAGTGCTATGCATTTCCCTCTTAGCACTGCTTTCATAGTGTCCCATATGTTTAGGTATGTGGTGTCTTCATTTTCATTAATCTCTAGGAAGTCTTTAATTTCTTTCTTTATTTCTTCCTTAACTCATTGGTGATTTAGTTGAGCATTATTCAGTTTCTATGAGATTGTAGGTTTCTGTAGTTTTTGTTGTTGTTGAAATCTACCTTTAACCCATGGTGGTCTGATAGAATGCAGGAGGTTATTCCTACTGTTTTGTATCTGTTGAGATTTGCTTTGTGGCCAAGTATGTGGTCTATTTTAGAGAAGGTTCCATGGGGTGCTGAGAAGAAGGTGTATTCTTTTTTGTTAGGATGGAATGTTCTGTAGATATTGATTAAGTCCATTTGAGTCATGAGACCAAGATTGGAAAAAGCACAGGGACAAATAGCCAAATGAATGGAAATGCATGAACTATGAACCAGTAGCTGAGGAGCCCTTAACTGGATCAGGCCCTCTGGATAAGTGAGACAGTTGATTAGCTTGAAATGTTTGGGAGGCATCCAGGCAGTGGGACCTGGACCTGTCCTCAGTGCATGAGCTGGCTGTTTGGAACCTGGGGCTTATGCAGGGACACTTAGCTCAGCCTGGGAGGAGGGTACTGGACCTGCCTGAACTGAATCTACTGGGTTGAACTCAATCCCCAGGGGAGTCTTTGCCCTTGAGGAGATGGGAATGGGGGGTGGGGGGGGGAAGGCGGGGGTGGGTGGGAGGCGGAGGACAAGGGAATCCATGGCTGATATGTAAAATTAAATTAAATTATAAAATTAAATTAAAAAAATATGAAAATTTTCTGTCTGGATGCTCTCTGTTTTCTTTATTGTTTATATTTCAATTTTCATGTCTTAAATAGTTTCCTTCACCTGTCTGCTTTTTTTTTTGTACATTATTTAAGGGATTTGTTGATTTCCTCCAATTACTGTTTATATTTTCCTTAATTTCTTTAAGACATTTACTCATTTTCTATTTAAGCACCTCTAGACTCTTCATGAATTTCTTTTTAAAAGTAATTTTATTGTGTTTCAGCTGTGCTAGAATATTCAAGTCTTGCTGCTATAATATGGCTTGAATCTGATGTTGCCATATTACCTTGGCAATAGACTTAATTATAGATTAATATTCTGAAATCCAATGTTAGTGGTTAATATATGTAAATATATCCTTGTTATGAATTACTGATTCCTATGTTTTTGAAAATGAACTTATAAATATTTCTTTAAACTGTTGAATGTAATAGAATCTCCTTAACTTCCTTTTACAAATATTTTCCATTAAGGGATTGTAATCATTAGAATTTTATTTATTCTCTTCCAATATGTGCTTGTCAATTTGCTATTATTTTGTTAAATATATAGTATTAGTATTGCCTTTTCAAAAATAGAACAAAGTAAAAACCATAGGAGGAAAAATGTCACATTTTTATTTGGGAATATATGTAAGGATTCACAAGTAACATGGTCAGTGTTGAGGAACACACACACACACACACACACACACACACACACACACACACACACACACACGAAAGAAAATGACCAGTAATTTGAACACAAACAAGAGGGGGTAAATAGGGAGTTTCGGATAGAGAAATGGGGAAGGAAAATGATGTAATTGTATTATAAAAATTTGAAAATGTATTTTAAAAGTGACTACTGTTGAATTTACAAACCCAAATTTTATTTCTTATCATCTGATAATTTTCATCCAAATAAAAAATGATTTTTTCATTAGTGTTTTGTGTACTTATTTTTCACAACAAAATAATTTCCACATTGATAGTTTTCAAAATAGGAAGCCAACCTTGGCATGTGTAGACTAGAACCATTTGACACATAGTTTATAAAAATATTGTTTTTATACTGAATTGTCATTCAATTTAGGCGGGAAAAAAGTTCAAATTTGAGTGACAGCTAGTCAGGATCCCCTTTAATATTTATCTAGTTTATTTATCTGACACACATTTACAGAATGAAAAACATACATGGAATTTAAATGCATATATGCACATACATATATGATGTGTATGCATATTGTATGCATATATGCCTAATAATAATGACAGAATACATATGTCGCATACATACACATAAAATACATGTCAATTGAATTATGTAGAATACAGTTATGAAAATTTCTTGTTTTATTTAACTAAAAGGTAAATTCATCATGTTATTTTTCCCTCACCTCCTTCCTACCTCTCTTATATGTGCTTCCTCATCCAAAATCTAGTTTCCTCTGCTTTAACAATGTATATTACATATACATAAACATGAAGAAACCTCTAAATGCAGTCTTATGAGTTCCTTCAGATCACCTGCATTTATATATTACTAGGTCTGATCACTTGTTTTTGGAAAACCAACCAGGGATCTCAAGCATGCAAACAAGCATATGCATGTACACAAACATGAATATATGCACATATATAACATTCTCATAAACATGCATAAAATAATTATAAACAAAACTTTCACAATAGAGAATAGTTAAATACATCTCCAGAAATCAAATTGTTTATTAATCTATTATGACAGACATATCCTGGACATTCACATCACACAGTTTTTTCAACAAATTTCAAAGGCATTTGATTTAATTTTGCACACATTTAACTAATTAAGTTGTGTGATACATAAGCCAACTGTGCTAGATTTTCAATTTAGTACAAAGTAGGTGATGACATATTGAGTTATCAAGTATTTAGGTGTGGTTAAAAGAAAATTTTGTAAGAATTTGTGTTGTTTTGTTGTTTGTTTGCTTTGTTATTTTTATTGGACAGGGGAAAACGCTCTAGCAAAATGAGTGGTTCTTAATGGATCTCACCCTATCTCCTTTTCCTTGACATTATTTGTGTAATTCTGGTTTAAAAATCTCTAAGCGTGTATCATATTAAGAATTTTTTGATTAGTAGATTATGTGGACATGGCATTGATGAAGGTTTAAGAAAGCAAAGACATCTGGTTAAGGTCTAGAAACAAGGGTTAGGAATCTATGCAAATAATTTATATGTAAGCATAAAGAGGAAGTAGAAAAATTAAAAATTGTATGTCCGAAGCACAAACTAAAAATACTTCCTACCCAATGCATTGCACACAAATTCAATAAATGGTTTATGAGACATTTGTTCACAATACCTTAATAATTACTCCAGATTCATGTTTAAAAAAATTATATGAAGCTACTTTTTCATATGTTGAAGAATTGAGATGGTTCAAATCTACAAGAGTTGGTGGAAATATTTTATTTTCATACCTTTTATTCTTATCTTATCTTTTTTAATTATTTGAAGATATAGATTAACAATTATTTTAATAAAATTATTGCTAAATATTGCTAAAATATGCTACATTGTTCAAAAACATTTTGAAATGTACTAAGGTGAAGCAGAAACAAAAAAACTCATCATAGTCATAGTTTATACTTTCAGAAGTTAAAATATAAAGGGTTTCATAGGTAAAGAGGGTCTGATTTTATGAACTTGTATTTTGCTGGGAAAAATCATGAAGGTGTCTATGAAAAGACTTGAGAAGTTTACTTGATTTTATGTTATTCTTTTCATTCTTATACAAAAAAATATAAAATTTCAATAAATATAAAGTTTTCATAAGGTTCATGGGTGGAAATTTTATGTTTATAGGGACAAAAGCAAAAGTTCAATATTTAAAAATAAGTATTTGAAATCTTTCAATGTTTATAATCAATGTAAAAAATAATTATATCCATATGTTGAATTTTAAAAATAATGTTTACCTTATGTGTCTGTTTCATTTAATTTTCATTTTCTACATCAAGTGGATATTTACAAAGTTAATAAATAGGCTTTAATCAATATACTTTTCTTCATTTGATATTCATTCTAACTCATTTCAATAATGTTTAACAATGTTTTCAACATTATATTTTTTGAGCTACAGACTGCTTCAACATTTTTAATATTTTTTTCAGGTTCCTCCAGTGGTCATATATCTTGGAAAGATCATAAACAATATGTGTCAATGAATTATTTAACAGTTCATTTCATTAATTACAAATCGACAAGTACAGTTCCCCAACCTTGTGAGAAAGAGGCCTACTTATATATTTTCTTGTTTCTCTGTTAACTACTACAGTTCTTATTAGTGGCCATTTTGCTTGTTTTACTGAACTAAATTCATTATTGACTGAGACCCAAATCTGAATTTACTGTTAATACATCTTTTCTACTTAGGAACATTTGTCATCAAGGTGACAGCCAATGATGCTGATGACCCTGCAACTGGTTATCATGCACGAATCCTATACAATTTAGAACAAGGACAACCATATTTTTCTGTTGAGCCAACAACAGGTATTTATGAATTTTAAAAAAAAAATGAAATCCTCTATGGTTCTCAAGTGGGAAGGTGTGAGCATATATCATCTGGATACAAAGATGTTCTATAGTAGATGCCATATTTCAACATTGGGTGTGATACTATTCCCTAATATTTTATTTTACTTAGACTTCAAACAGTGTTTCTATGATTTAGATATTAGAGTTTACATATGATATCACAGAATATTTATATGTTTGATATAAAATTTATGTAATGATTTTTATAAATCTATTAGAGAAATAAGAGCAAGGCAATTAAAAAATATTAGAAGGGGCATTGCCAGATTACAAGACCAGATGACATTTACCAAAAACCTGATAGTACCTTAAAAGTTCCAAACTGTATAAGACATCAGGGAACTGAAGCTAGAAACCACAAAGACATATCTATATTCCTAACCAGATGTCTAGGAGTCACTGTATATTATATGCGTGGTATCATATGGTAAAGAAGTCTCTTAAAACAAAGCTGTGTATTTTGTACATTTTTATTTTTGAGACAGGGTCATTTTATATTTTTAAACAAAGTTTATTTACCATTGTAGTTCTGTTTGTATTAATCACTTGAATACCCTTGACAAAAAGAGGAATTTATGTGTTTCTTTTTAAAAAACGTATATTAAAAATTAGTTATTATTTTATGGGGATTGAAGCCAGGGCCTTACACATGTTGAACAGAAACTCTATTATCAGTTGTAAACATATCCATCAACTTTTTAATATTTAAATGACCCTATTTGTTCAATGAGTATTAACTATTACCTCCCACTCCAAAGCAAAGCCCTTATACATCTTATTCTTCTGAACTTATAGGCTATAAAAATTCAACATCCTGGTTATTCTTTGCTTTACATCTAGTATCCACTTATGAGTGAGTAAACACCGTGTTTGTCTTTCTGAGTCTGGGTTACCTCACTCAGGATGATATTTTCTAGTTCCATCCATTTGCCCGCAAACCTCATGATGTCATTTTTTTTCTCTGCTGAGTAGTACTCCATTGTGTATATGTACCACATTTTGTTTATCCATTCTTCAGTTGAAGGGCATCTAGGTTGTTTCCAGGTTCTGGCTATTACAAATAATGCTGCTATGAACATAGTTGAGCATGTGTCCTTGTGCTATGATTGATCATCCCTTGGGTATATGCCCAAGAGTGGAATAGCTGGGTCTTGAGGGAGGTTGATTCCCAATTTTCTGAGAAACCATCATATTGATTTCCAAAGTCGCTGTACAAGTTTGCATTTCCACCAACAGTGTAGGAGTGTTCCCCTTGCTCCACAACCTCTCCAGATAAGTTTATTAGGGTGCACAATATTTTGGGGAACACAATACCACCACATTTCCCCTCTTTTGTCTAAAATTAAAAAAACTTATAACTAATACAAGAAAAATTATGTCCAATAAGTATGTACAATATACACAGTCAAGATTACATTAACGATATCTAGTCCATTAATATTTGACAGATTCAGACAAAAAATTTCATTAATTATAACAATGTCCAGTCCAGTAATATTTGACAAATTCAGACAAAAAATTTCATTACTTATCTTATTTAAAACAAGTAATTCCTTTTTAAAAGTATTTTTTCTTTTCATAATAGATTCAGTAATCCACCTTTTGTCATTTTTATATCTTCCTCTTTTTCTTTTTAGTGTAGATTCAGTGATCTACCCATTTATCCTATTATTCTTTATCTTTTTTCTCAGAATAGATTCAGTGATCTATCTCATATCTATATTATTTTCTCTTTTTTCTTTCTTTTTAAAACAAAACCTCTGAATCTACTCTCCTTGTTCAGCTTTTTTCCTGACCATTAACAATTAACAACTTGTAGCTAACCATCATAATGTCTCGGATGGAGAATTCCTACTTGACTAGAGGTCACACCTGCTGCCAGAAATCCAGGTGACAAATACCAGAGGACCAAAGAGGATACAGACAAAAAAAAAATCCAATAAAGACAAACTTAGAAATCAGCACCTAGACCTATAATCACCCCAAACACAGGAGCCTTTATACCAGTCTAAGAACAGAATGAGCATCAACCAGAACAATATGTCACCCCAGAGTTCAACAACACTACCACAATATTAATATTGAATGCCCCAACACAGTTGAAGCACAAGAAAATGTCCTTAACAACAACTTTATGAGGATGATAGAGGTCCTTAGAGAAGAAAAAGAATAAATCCCTTGAAAAATTCCAGGAAAAACACCAACAAATATTGGGAGAAAATGAGTAAAATTGTTCAAAATCTAAAAATGGAAATAGAAGCATTAAAGAAAACAATGAAGGAATTCAGGAAATGTAAAATCTAAGTAAGTAAACAATATACAAAAGATGAAGGTGAGAATCACAGAAAATGAATATAAGATGAAAGAGATAGCTGCATCTGTCAAAAGAAAACGTTAAATTAAAAAAATATTCCTGACACAAAACATCCAGGAAATCTGGGACTCTCTGAAAGACCAAACATAAGAATTATGGGAATAGAAGGTGAAAAATTCAAGTTGAAAATTCATCTACCTTAAGACTACTATTGAGGATATATCCAAAGGATGCTACATTCTACCACAAGGACACCTGCTCACCTATGTTCATCACAGCTTTATTCATAATAGTCATAAACTGGAAACAACCTAGATGTCCTTCAACTCAAACTTGGAGAAAGAAAATGTGATACATTTACACATTAGAGTATTACTCAGCTGTTAAAACGACATCATGAAATTTCCAGGCAAATTCATGGAACTAGGAAAATTCATTCTGAGTGAGGTATCCCAGACACAGAAAGACAAGAATGGTGTGTATTCACATACAAGTGGATACTAGCTGTAAAATAAAGATTAATCTTGCTATAATCCATGGATCAGAAAGGGCAAGTATAAAGGAGAGCTCAAGGGGAGGGGGGATGCATGCATATCCCTAGGCAATGAAAATAGAATAGATTTCTTGAGTGAATTAGTAGAATGTGGGGGTATAACAAGAGAAATTTTGTGCAGGAGGATGAGTACAGGAGGAGAACACTGGGAGAGATGACAGAAATTAGGGGGCACTTCTAGGGCTATGAAGAAACCTAGTGTAATGTATGGAATCTCCATGGAATCTAAGAGGGAGACTCTAGTGAAGACTCCTAGTAATGGAGTATATGGAGCCTGAACTGGCTGTCTTCTGCAAGCAGGGAAGTTTTTATGTGGACAGATGAGGACAGCTACACAGCCCCAAAAGCTTCTACCCAAAATCTGCCCTGCATGCAAGATGTTCTTGAGTACAGGTGGTGCAGAGCTTGTGGGAGTGGCTGATCAATGACTGGTCCAACTTGAGTTTCTCTGCCTCTTCTTTCGCATAGAACTTAAAACTTGAAGAAAGAAGTTTGAGGAAGACATCCATTAAGTGCTGAGTACCCTAGTGTCTCTTACTTTCTAGACATTGTCCAGCTGTGGATCTCTGCTTTATTTCCCATGTTCTGCAAAAAGAAACTTATTTCATGAAATACAAGCAAGGCACTGATCTATATGTACAGCAAAGTGTCAATAGGACCCTTTTCATTGCTCTGTTTCTTTATCCAAATAACATTGATAGCTTTTCCTCTAGACACATGACCTATCTATTCTCAGATTCTTCCCTATTTAGCAATTCCAGAATGAGTTCGATCTCATGGAATGGCCCTTATATACAATTTTATAATACAGTCGGTTACTCCCATAACATTTGGAGTGCAATTGCACCAATATATCTTTTAGTCAATTTGCTATTGTAGCTCACCAAGGTTTTAGTTGAATGATATTGATGGTTAACTGTATCCTATGATTATATGTAGAGTATCTTCTATCATCATGAATACTATTCAGCAGATGTGAAGTTTCCAGTAAGGCAATGAGTCGATTTTTTTGTATTGGATGATGTTAGTGTTATCTTCAGAAAAATGACCCTAAAGAGGTTGTAGAGAGCAACCCTTAATCTTTCAAAAGACTGATATTTAGGGCCCTCATGAGAGTTTTTGGCCAATGATTCAACATGACATATTCTAATGTTGGCACTGAAGGTTTTAGTTGGGTCATTGTTTCCACTATTACATGGTGCCTCCATTTAGATTCCTTTGATATATGTACATGTTTTCAGAAGCTTCTACAGTGGTGATTTTCCACTTGGCTTTTCAAATAACCTTACTGTTAGTTGTAACTCCCCATATTCCATCCTTTATCCTTCTCTCTCATTCCCTCCTTATTTAATCTTCCTATTTTAGTTTCTGATTTATCTTTCTACAATACTATATACTATTTTCCCTTCCTTGGGAGACCCTCTTCTCCACAGTGGTCCTTTACTAGGCACATAATCTCTGTGGTTATTTGGGTTTTAGTGTTCACATAGAAAGTTTAAAGGTAATATCCACCTATAATAGACAACAAATGATGTTTGTCCTTTGGAGACTGGGTTACCTCAACATGGATGATTTTTTTCCAACTTCAATTATTATCTGCAGTTTTTATATTTTTTTTAGATAGCCAAAAATATTTTGTTGTATAAATGCACCCCATTTTAACTATGCATTCATCAGCAGGTGGAAGGTGTTTCTAATTATTATAAATAGAACATTAATGAATATGGATAAGCAAATATATATGTTGCATGCTTTATCAAGTATACACGTTAAAGAGTGGTATAGAGATCGATTGATTCCCAGATCTCTGAGGAACCTACACACTGATTTCTATATGGCTGTACCAGTTTGGACTCCCACCAGTGATAAATAAGTTTTCCCTGTTCCTGCATCCTTTCCTTAGTGTACTATCATTTGTTTCATTAATATTAAAATATGAGTACTTAATTCCTTCATAAATCTTTGTAAAATTCTGACTTTTTGCCAGGAATTATATCACATAAAAGATTTTTTAAGATTTGTTCTTGGAATATCTTAAATACTTCAAGAAAACATAAACATGGGCTTTTGTGTCATAGAAGTTACAGATGTCTAATAAGCATATGGATATCAATAAATACATATACTTAATTCATCAATAACTACCAACTGAACATGAAGGATCAAATGAGAAAAAGAAAATGAAAGTAGCTTAAACTTTCTTGTGAAGGACAATTTGCTGAACCAGGATCATAAGCTAAGTCTTGGGGAAGGAAAAACAGAGTAGACTGGCCTAAATTATGGAGCAAATATAAAAGAAATTCCTTCTTAAACTGGGAAAAATTAAGGCTACCAAAACACTTGACTGACACCTACTATAATATTGTATTAAAGGTATAGTCATATTTAGTGATCTGATAACAATTATAAACATAATTAGTGCTTAATTTTACCATTATTACAGTTCTCATTTTTAGTGGCTCGCAAAAAAAACCCAAAAAACAAAAACAAACAAACAAACAAACAAAAACCAGAATGAGGGTTACATCGTGGGAAGCTTAAGAAGTTAGCTAGGAAATGGGATTGGTATGTAAAATTAAAAAAAAAACTTACAAAAATAAATAAATAAAAACAAAAGAAAAAGACAAGAAGTGGAGAGCAATAAGGAGGTAGGGAGCACTGGAAGAATTTGAAGGACTTCTAGGAATAAATATGATCAAAATATATTGAGAAAAGTTTCAAAGATCTAATAAAATATTTGTTAATAAAACAAAACAAAAAAAGAAGTTATCTATGAAGAGGCCATGGGTGATAATAATTGGAATTGTGCTACTTTTTTTTAAGGAGTCATAAGAATATCTTCTAAAATGGATAGAGAGTTACAAGATACGTACTGTGTAATTATTAAAGCCAGAGACATGCTTGGTCAGCCTGGAGCCTTGTCTGGAACAACAACGGTATCAATTAGGCTGTCAGATATTAATGACAACAAGCCAATATTCAAAGAAAGTAAGTAGAAAGTGTCTTGAATTTCCATTATACTTTAAATCATTTGAATATGCACAGATGTTAAAGTTTGCTTTATACACAGAATGTTGCAGCAGTATAAAAATTATACAAAATAAATGTGCTAATTTTATAATGTAGAACTGATATAATTTAATATAAAAACATAAAATAGAGATGGAATAATGTGTCTATAATCTACTGTTGTAGTCACAAAATTACCACAAACTGACAACTTATCTATGATCTTTATAAATTTTGGTATGAGCCTCACTAGGCTATAACCAAAACATCGCAGAGCATTTCCTCTATCTTTTGGGCATAATCCCCTTCCTTGCTCATTGGATTTTTTACATTGTTCAGTTGTCTGTTTAGATAGTACTGGACTATATTTCCTTGATGACTGTTAGCTGGAAGAGAGACTTAAACCCTAAATTGCCTGCTAATTCTTGAGTCACCACACATCTCAGAAGCATCTAGTGAAGTAAATATTTCTCACACTGACATATCTATGCACAATGTGAGTCAGGGTAAATTCTCTTTGTCAGTGTTACCTTATTAGCAATTTAATTCTATCTGCAAGCCTGATTCCTTTGGTTATTTCAAGAAACATATTCATGGAATAATAAGAAACTGACATATTTACATTTTTAGAATTGATTCTGCACTTCTAAACAATAAATTAACTTAAAATTTTAGTTTTTATTCTTTAACAAGAAAAGATATTTACTCTGATTATTTATTGTATATGATAAATCATATGAAATTTCATTGTTTTTCTTTTCCCAGGAAGTCCCTCCTTAGGAACAAAAATACATTTATAGACATTTTTAAAAGCATGAAAAATTATCAATTATCATAAAATGACATTTGGTAAGAACTAAACAAAGAATGAAGAGGATAGCCAATATATTCATCAGCCATAGCATAATCTTCTGCATGTTGATTATAGATATACAGAAATGAAACTGTCACTTTATTTGGCTTTTAATTTTTATATTGTTAAGGTTTTTTCTATTTTGTCACTTACGTGTTTTATTTGTTAGTTTCTTCTGTTTCTCAATTTCAAGACGTAGTCTCACTATTGTACCTGGAGTTTTCTCCAGTGTCCACCTGGCTCCTGCAGCCACTCAGACCCAAGTAACCACACAGAGAGTTATAAACTGTATGGCCATGGCAGGCTCCTTGTTATCTAGTTCTTATATCTTAAATTAACCCATTTCTATTAATCTGTAAATTGCCACATGGATTGTGGCTTACTGGTACTTTACATCTTGGTTCTCATGGTGGTGGTGGCAGCTGGCAGTGTCTCCTGACATCCTTCCACTTTCCAGCCTTCTCCTTTCTCTTTGTCCTGCCTATACTTTCTGCCTGGCTACGGGCCAATCAGTGTTTTATTTATCAATCAATTAGAGCAACACATTCACAGCATACAGAAAGACATCCCCAGGTCACAATGATTTCCAACTCTGCTGCCTCAATTTTCCAAGTACAGAGATTACATCATGAGCTATAGCACCTGGGAAAACTACCTTTGGATTGCCTATAAAATCTCTCTCCCCACTTTTCATATTCCTCAAAAGTGTTTCTTTTTGCATTTCTCCTGTGTAGAACCACCTGCATTGAAAGGGATGGCACTGTATATAGTTGTTCACTTGTCTTGGAATTCCAATCAGCAGTTGTTGATATACTGAACTTTCAACCTTGACGTCTTTCATTGCTTCATTAGGAAACAATTAGATTGATAGTTCAGTGAATTTTAGTGTTTAAGCACATTCAAAATTTCCATCTCTAAAGATTGTAGACATAACTCTACTCACACAATACTCATCTATTCCTTAAGTAGTAAATCTTGTAATTTAACAGAACAATATTATGTACTATATAATGACATTGGATCACCAATTGAAAAACAAACAAAGAATATATAACACTGGTGCTATTAGAGTATAATGAAACTTCTTCCTTTGTATACATTCCATACTTTTATGATATGGCATTTTTTTCAAATTCATGTTATAGTCTTACATAAACTTCAAATCTCTTATTCTTCAATATTTCTCCTTCTCAATTAATAACAAATTCAAATTTCCCATTGCCCAGGAAGAAATCTTATGTTTTCAAATCATACATGACAGTATATGAAAAATTACTCATCTACCTAATACTAAACTGTGACAAACCCATTTCTAATCTATTTCTTAATTTGCTTGAATTGATGTTTATTACAACAAATTTCTAATTTTTCATAGTCTGTGAGCAAATTAGAATACATGTATGCACACATATATACACACATCACACCCCATCACATCACATCAAATACTCTCTCTCACATACACATACATGGATACACACAAACACACACATGTACTACACATAAACACAGACACACATATACTCACACCCACCACACACACAAATATGTACACCATATATATGCTTCATACACAAACATGCAGATAAATACCACAAATTCCCACCACACACATAAATCTATGTACAAATCTCATGTCTTTATCACCTGATAATGGAAAATAATCTAAAGATCTTCAACCATTTATTTTCAACTTCTATTTCTTGGAAAACACTTGAATAGTCTGAAAATTCTCCTGATTCTGCCTTTAAAGTGCTTAGGTACTTCCCACAGCTCCACTTCTCTCTTTGGTTCATGTCAACCCCCTCATTTCTCCTCTCATCACAAGGGGTTCTCATCTAATTTTTCTGCAAATGTCTTCGATCTACTTTTCCCTATTCAAAGTAGCCTTAGTGAAACTGTGAGATGTATAACAGATATGCTCACCATAGTGTTTCACCTCATTCATGACAACATCAAATTCTTGGTATAAACTGATTTCATGTAATGCTCAAAAACGATCTGTCATTACTGCCCTGTCCATGAGCACATGATTCAGACTCTATCATTTTACCTCTCTTCTGTTCTTAGAGCACTCAAGACTTTGCCTTTTTGATCTTTCTGGAATTTTCTTTCCGCAGATATCACTTACTTCAATTGATATTAAAAAAAAAACTTATCAACTATGAATACAACCTACATTACGAAAAATGTAAAACAGTCACACTATAACAATACCTTAGCACTTACATGTATCATGGCTATTATCTGCTCTGAGTTCAAGACCATAAACTAAGGAAAGCATCTGAATACATTCATTATTTTTTTGTTTTTGGTTTTCGAGACAGGGTTTCTCTGTGTAGCATTGCGCCTTTCCTGGAACTTGCTTTGGAGACCAGGCTGGCCTCGAACTCACAGAGATCCCCCTGCCTCTGCCTCCCGAGTGCTGGGATTAAAGGTGTGTGCCACCACCGCCCAGCACATTCATATTATTACACGATTCAAGGAAAGGACTTTGTAAGGAATCTATGCTGAAATGACATTTTTTTTAAATATAAACCAAGTTGTACAGAAAAAAAATTGCAAGTAGAAGAAAATATTTCATTTTTTCTATTTTGAAAAATAGTAGCTTAATATAAACTCTATAACATTTAAGCCAAAAGAAATTCCATTTAATTTTAAAGACTGATTTTTATTAGATGTATTATAGTTGGGAGTTTTTCTGTGTCCTGGCCCGCTGGCAGTTGGGATAAATCTTTCCCACTCACATCCCTCAAGTAAACACACAGAAGCGTCTATTAATTAAAATTGCTCAGTCACTAGCTCTGGCTTACTACTGACTAGCTCTTACACTTAAACTCTGAGCATTTCTGTTAATTTATATGCCACCACTTGTCCTATAGCTTTTCCTGTGTGCCGTTACATGCTGCTCCCTGGACAGCAGGCTGATGTCTCCTGACTCAGCTTTCCTCTTCATACAATTCTCTTTGTCTGCTTATCCCACCTATACTTCCTGCATGGCACTGGCCAATCAGTGTTTTATTAAACCAGTGTACAAAAGCATTATTCCACAGCATTTCACCATTTCTGTTTAATCAAAAAGGAAGGAAGGTTTTAACTTTAACATAATAAAATTACATATAACAAACATTTATCAAGCAAGAATTACAATTACAATATGTAGTCTATTTGTATTTGGCAAAATTAAAGAAAATATTCTATCTATCCTATGTTTGTGAGTCTAAGGTTTCTTATCTAATTTCTTTTAGCATATTCAAGGAAAATTATAACTATCTAATCTCAACTACATCAAAGACCCCAGAAGGATATATTACCCAAGTAAACAGGAAATACATTGTAAACAACTTCCAAAAATCTAGAATGACAGAGACAGCGTGCTACCTGGGTAGTTACCCAAAGTTCCTCTGCAGCATTGGGGCATCCATTCTTCAGCCTACAGGCCTAGAGTCTCTCAGTTACTTCTCTCTGTGTCCTGTAGAATGTTTGGCAGTTTCTTATGTGAAGCAGGAACATGAAGGACCATCTCACCTTGCAAAGTTCAGTGGTCACTTTTCTATAGGTCCTGCATGTCCAGTTGATACAATATTTTATTAAGCAGCCCAGGCAAAAACAGTTTCTTGCCCAAGTGGCTATTTTTGCCAAGAAAAAGATAAACTCCATATGGAATGTCTTTGATGCTCATCTTTCTCTTTGAAATAAATCAGTACTGCCAGGAGCAGATGTGTCTTAATGTTCAGAAAGTAAGTTTTTTTTTTTAAAAAAAAAACTCTAAATGTCATAATATGTAGGTTTTGAAGTGTTTGAAGATTATATCTATGTATACCTAGAAAACTTAACATGACTATATGTTTGACTATCATAGAAGACTAATTATTAATCAGTATTTCTTAATTATCCATTACAATTTAAATGAGTTACATAAAAATAATACATCAAATAAGAGTAGAAATGTATGTATAGTATAACAAAATCAACTCTAAATTTATATCAATAAACTAAAATCCATAGCAATGTAAAACAAGTTGCTCTTTAAAAGTAGGTTGACCATCCACACGTTTAACCTTTCATATCTATGTCTTATATTTTCATATCATATTCCCCCTTCCTTCTTTTAGAAAGATATTGGCAATGACCAATAACAATTTAACCTGCACCTTTACTAGGACTGAAATGGCAGCTTTGGCTGCTAGCTCCACCCACCTCAGTTTCTCAACATGGCAGTGATAGGTTTGCCACAACTCTGGCTCTGAGAGCCGTATGTACCACCAATTCTTGTTAGCAGTGGGTGTTATGCCTCCATTAAAGCAGCGTGTACCTCGGAAATTTTTTTTTTGTCTATAATAGCAAAGACTAAATCCATGCACCACGCTGTGTGCCTTGGAGACACCTCTGTGCTCTGTGGCAGGAATCTGCCATGCTGCAGGTCAAGCCTGAACACCATGAACCCGCCATGGAGTAGATCAAGCCTGCTGGCTGTTGCTGGCCTAAGAGACACACTAGGAAGCTATTTTTAGCTCCGTTTTCAAATCTTTTTTTAAAGGCTTTTCTCAGGTCTTAGGTGGAAACTCTTGCCCTGCGTTGGGTGCCAGTTGCAGTTGAAAGTTATTCTGTGTCCCAGCCTGCCAGTAGTCAGGACAAATCTCTCCCACTAGCATCCCCCAAGTAAAGGGACAGAAGCTTATATTAATTATAACTGCCCATCCATTAGCTTAGGATTCCTAATGACTAGCTCTTACACTTAAACTCAGTCCATGTCTGTTAATCTATATGTTGCAACATGGTTCTGTGACTTTACCTGTGTGCCATTACATGCTGCTCCCTGGATGGCAGGCTGGCATCTCCTGAATCAGCTTTCCTCTTCCCAGAATTCTCTTTGTCTGCTTATCCCACCTATACTTCCTGCCTGGTTACTGGCCAATCAGTGTTTTATTAAACCAGTATACGAAAGCATTATCCCATAGCAATGTATGTGCCTGAGTATGCCTCTTGGATATGTTCCAGAATCCCCTGGAACTTGGGTTACAGATATTTGTGGACACCCTGATATAGGAGCTGGGATTTATACTTTGACCCTCTGAAAGAGCAGTCAGAGCAATTAACCTTTGATCTATTTTTCAGTCCCCATAAACTTCTTTTAAATGTATGATAGCAAGTCATTATTTTAATTTTAAATATCACAAGGTTTTTTTTAATGAAAGAAGCACCTGTGTACAAATGGTTACTTTTCTCTAAAAATAAAGTGGTATAATATCAGAAATATTTAACTAGTAATATTTTATGTTTAAAACAATACAAAACTTCCAAAAACATTCGTGAAATGATTTGAGGAAACTCATAATAGAACAAACATCTATTTAATTTCATTCTATATAATTTTTTT
>CABHPH010141263.1:43367-72287 GCA_902168325.1 Peromyscus nudipes | reverse complement strand
ATTTTCCTTCAGCAAACACAGAAAATATTAATAAAGGCTTTCATCGAACCACCATCAATGCTGGAGTCCAAATCTTGTTTTACCATGTAGCTGAAAGCTTAAGGGAGAGACTGAGGTCTCTCAATTTACCTTGGATGGAAAAATTCTGAATTTTACTCTTCCAGCTGAGTGATGCCTTTTGGTATTTAGATTTAAAGATGGTCTTTAAAGATTATCAAATCCATCAGTAAGATATTTCTAAGCAGGACTATCTTACTCTTTAAAAATAATATATTTTGGCCGGGAAGTGGTGGTGCATGCCTTTAATCCTAGCACTCAGGAGGCAGAGGCAGGCGGATCTCCGAGAGGAAAGCCTGGTCTACAGAGCAAGTTCCAGGACAGCCAAGGATACACAGTGAAACCCTGTCTCAAAAAACCAGTATATGTATTTGTTCTTTGAGAGTTTCATACATGCATACTATATATTAGGAACACATTCATCCCCTCTCCTCCAGCTTCTCTCAGACGCCCTCCATGTTCCCTCTCAACTTCATGTTCTCTTTAAAAAACAAAACAAAACAAAAAACAACAAAACACCAACAAAACAACTCATTGAATCCAATTAGTGCTGTACATGTATGAATAGGTGAGGAGCCATCTACCGAGGGCCACACGCCTAAAGTGAACTGACTCTTTCACTGGCACCATTAGCTGCCAATAACTTCTCAGTTGGGTGGGGGATCATAATCCCCTCCTCCATCAACACGGGAATGTCGATTGGCTTGATCTTGTGCAGGTCTTGTGCGGGCAAGCACAGTGGTGTGAATTCCCGATTGCAGCCATCCTGTCATGTACAGAGGACATGATTTCACCCCATCCCGACTTTGGCTCTTGGACTGGTCCGGTCCAACTCCTCCGCAATGTTTCCTGAGCCTTGGAAGGAAGAGATAGAGTCTAAGTGTGCCATCATGACTAAGCGTTCCAGAGACACTGGTTCCCTGCACTTTGACCAGTTGTGAATCTCTGCACAAAGATACTGTTCTGATAAGGACTGAGAACTGCTCTAGCCTCTGAGTACAGAAATAAGCGCTTGGAAGGCAGTTTCATACTATGTTGATTCAGCAAAATCCCTTGCAGGGCCTAAACTCCCAGGTTGTTAGCCAGATTTACCCCATCAAGTGTGACTTCCCCCTGGGAAGTGTTATTGTCCCGTCTTATCTGCTACCTCACTTTCTTGGAAATGACAAAAAGAAGAGTGAACCTACAGTTCTTAGGTCCTGTACCAAGTGATGGAGAAACAATAAGACGAAACATTGTTTAAAAGCTGTAGCACGGAACAGGAAATAGCTGCTTTCAATAAACCACATGACTAAATCTAGGAAGAATTCAACTAGATGACTTGACTGTGCAGTGTACAGTTGAAGCACAGTGCAAATACTGTTTGATTCACTTTAAAATATTTATGAAATACCTGCAGTATATAAAACACTGTTGTAGGCATTGAGGATGACAAAGAAATAAGAAAAACACCATAGCCCTTTCTTTGGATTGGGATAAAAACCAACCTCACCAAGACATTCTAAAGACTCAGCTACACTTAAAATACCTTCCTCGTATGAGTTCTACTGTGTAGACTCCTTTTGTTAGAAGAGAGAGACAGAGGAACATCTGTCAACCCTTTTAGCCAAGGGAAATTTTTCCCCAGGCTATGTTGGGTCAGGCAGCTGTTTCCTCTGATGTCTGACAGACAGCAATGCAGGGACACATGGCCACATTAGGCTCACTTTTTTTTTTTTTAATCAGGGGTCACCAGCAACACTTTTGGCAAATGATTAACCAGCAGGTTTGGGGTTTATCAGCCATATAACTGCCACAATCTCTTCTTGCTGTCCGATGTGTGGATCAGAGGTCAATAATAACTTTGAGACTAGTTACTGATTTATATAGTCAAATATTCCTTGGGCCTCGTCAGAAAAAGATGCTCTTCCTCTTTACAACAGTTGGGATGAGGTAGCTGCTCCCTGGAGAGAGGAATTCTTATGAGCCCAGTTGTACAACAATTTCGACTATGTGGTGTATACTTCTGGCATCTGGTTTCACTCAACAGCAAGATTAATTGCCTCTCAAAGAATATGTTGACTTTGCCACCACCTTAGTCAGTATTTACTTTGGAATCAATAATGAGAGTCAAAACTTTCAAGGTGGAACTCAAAGCCTACAGATTAAAGAGGCTTCAGACAGGGAGGAACCCAAACAATGTTATGAGGAAGTGGAAAAATAATAATAAAATGTTGCCTTTCAGGGGCAACCATTTTGTTGGCAAAACCTGAGTCAGGATTCCTGGTGAAGCCAACCGACCCAGGCCTGCCTTGACGATTTTTTTCTCAGAAGGAAACAGACTTTAGCTGCCCAATTTGGTGAATTATGCAATGTGGAGTTTCTTCCCAGTGAGAGGAAACCAACGGGAGTAACGCTGGTTAGTCACACTTTTATTAATAGCATTCATTAAGCATACCGAATGTGTGGCATGCATACTACTCCCCACACAACCTACCCAGTGTGGACTGAAAAAGAAAAACTCCCTGCCAGCAGCTCATTACACCAGCCTGCTGGGCTAGAGCCTGGGCTTATACCTGAGGCAAGTGTGGGTTACGCAATGGTAGAAGTTGGTACAGTGGTAGAAGTTGGCATGGCTAAGCTTTCCATCTGCCCTGCTCCGTAAATCTTACTACTGTCCATTGCTCTGTGAATGGAGAAATGTTATAGTATATGCTTCTCACCTGGTACCTGCATGGTGCTTTCTTGGGTGCTCTTGTAGAAATGAAGGTTTGATTCAGTAGGTCTGATGTGGAACTGAGACTCCACTTTCCCAAGAAACTCCTGGTGATGCCAATCAATGCTGCGGGTTCATGATCATAGGAAACGAGAAGTGTATTAATTATTTTTCTCATTGTTATAATAAAATCAACTTAATGGATGGTTTATTTTGGCTCGTGGTTTGCAAAGGTGGTCCATCACGGCAAGGAAAGCACTGTGGACCAGAGTGAGAGGCAGGTAGTCACATCGCTTCCACAGCTAGGAAACAGAGAGCGGACAGGAAGTGGGGTGGGGCTACAAAACCTTAAGCCCTGCTGCATGGTGACCTATTCCCTGCTGGGGCTCCACCTCCCAAGGGTTCTACAGCCTTTTTAAAAAGTGGCACCAGTTTAGACCGAAGTGTTCAAACACATGAACCCATGGGGAATAGCTCATATTTCAACCATAACAAGGAGATTATGTACCTGCCACCCCAATATCATCTTCATTGGTAACACCCTTTTCTGTCACATTGCATATGAATTTTCACTGGTTGTGACATTTATATCACGACTAGAAGTTCTTGCATTTTGAAACAACACTCAAGAGATTCCTATATAGACCATTTTCCCTTTAAACACCTTTCCTGTGTCCATTGTGATATGTACCAGACTAAGGACCATTGCAGATAAAATCACAATGTTATCCTCATTTGTATATACAATAACCAGGGAAAGTTGTGAAAAATCCTTTTAAATACATTTCAGGCCAAGAATGAGATGTGTTTTTCAGAGTAGAAGCAATGATTTCCTAAGACCAGGGCTCCCTGTGTCTCTGTCTTTCCTTGTATAGTCTTGTACACAAGGCTCCAGCTCTCTGGGGCCCAGACCAGTGCTGGGGATGTCTTTCTATATGCTGTGAATGTGTGTTGCTCTGATTTGGTTGATAAATAAAATGCTGATTGGCCAGTAGCCAGGCAGGAAGTATAGTATAGGTGGGATAAGCAGAGAGGAGAATTCTGGGAACAGGAAGGCTGAGTCAGGAGTCGCCAGCCAGATACAGAGGAAGCAAGATGTGAAGGCAGAACTGAGAAAAGGTACTAAGCCATGTGGCTAAACATAAATAATAATAATGGGTTAGTTTAAATGTAAGAGCTAGTCAGTAGTTAGCCTGAGCTAATGGCCGAGCAGTTTTTAATTAATATAAGCCTCTGTGTGTTTACTTGGGTCCAAGCGGCTGCAGGACTGGCAGGTGAGAGAGATTTGTCCTGACCATGGGCAAGGTGGGACTCAGGAAAACTTCAGCTACAGACAAGTAAAGGAAATTGTTGGAGGTGATGACCTGAAAGGCTTCTTAAATTCTAAAGTTTTGTAGTTGTTAATAGCGCACATCTTTTTGTCTAGGTTTGCCTACCAAAAGTGTGATGGAAGTTTTTTACTGAAGAAACAGAAATTGGGGCTGGAGATATGGCTTGGAATGTAAAATACCTGCCACACAGCATGAGGACCTGAGTTCAGATCCCTGGCACCTACATGAAAGTCACGGACAGTGGTATGGATACATGAAGGTCACATACAGTGGTATGGATACATGAAAGTCATGTACAGTGGTATGGATACATGAAGGTCACATACAGTGGTATGGATACATGAAGGTCACATACAGTGGTAGGCATCTGTACCCCAGAGCCATAGGGATAGAAACAAGCAGATCTCTAGGGCTTATTTATTGGCTAGTCAGACTAGACCAACCCATGAGCTCCAGGTTCAGTGAAAAATCTGCCTCAAAAAAATAAGCCAAAGAGCAACTGAGGAAGTCCTGTGACCTTCATAAGCATGCCTTTTTACTGGAGAAATAGAAACTGGGTCCTGGTGTGTGGAACCCAATGTAAACTACCAGCCAAACAAGCATGAGTCTCTGATTTCGGATCCCCAGCCCCCACAATGTGCATCCACATCTGCATATACACATGAACACACACACAGAAACTGAAAGCTATTCCCCCCTTCCCCATTTGTACAACCAGGAAGATTTTAATAAAAATGCCAACAAACATAACACATAATTGTTTCTGATGGCTTACTTGTTGCTAAGGTCCGAAAAGTCATGGGTTAGAAGACAACAGACAGGATGCATAGTAGTCATCAAGTAGCATCCCTTAAGTCGTTATCTGCAGAACAATGGAGTCAACACTCTACAATTCATATCCTAGAAATGCAGCTACAAAATCTCCAACGTAGTTTTCCTTTCTTAGCAATTCCCCGATTCCACCCGTGGTGAAGAGAGAGAGTTCCTAATCATGCCTTATGTCTTCTTTTTTTTGTTTTGTTTTGTTTTGTTTTGTTTTGTTTTTCGAGACAGGGTTTCTCTGTGTAGCTTTGCGCCTGTCCTGGAACTCACTCTGTAGCCCAGGCTGGCCTCAAACTCACAGAAATCCACCTGCCTCTGCCTCCCGAGTGGTGGGATTAAAGGCGTGCGCCACCACCGCCCAGCTTACACCCGGTGTCTTTATACGTGGAACAACAAGAATTCTTGTTTGAACAAAGATATCTCATGTATGCCAGCCTTCCTTCCGTGGCTCTTTGACTAATACAATGAATGAATGAGAGACTGTCTATACAGGATACATTAGCAGCAGTCACACACACTGAGGTCACTGCTGCTAAGGCCTTTCAGGAGCTATGACCCTGGGTTCCAGCTGATGGCACAGAAGACATTGATTGGAGGAGTTGTGGGAGGTATGGTTGGCCCCGGATTCCTTTTTAAAAACAATTTGTTTATTTCATGTGTATGGAGGTATTATCTACATGTATGTCTGTGCACCACATGTGTGCTTGGTGACCTCAAAGGTCAGAAGAGGGCATTGGATCCCCTAGGATCAGAGTTACAGGTGGTTGTGAGCCACCACACAGGCTTGAACCCGGTCTTCTGAAAGAATAGCCAGTGTCCTTAACCTCTGAGCCATCTCTCCAGGGAGCTTGTATTCTCTTTCTCCTTTTCCTCCTCTTTCTTCAAGACAAGGTCGTATGGTGTAGCCCAGGTTGGCTTTGAACTCACTTAGGTAACTCAGGCTTGTCTCGAATTCAAGCTCTGGGGCCCAGATTACCATGAATGCAAGATAAATCAGGAAAAGACGCTATTAGCAAAAGTTCAACGGTGCCTGGAAGCCTTGGAGCAAAGACATAAATGGATTTGGGATCCCCTTTAGGTTTCATTTCAATCCCTAATGCTAAGTTTTAATTTGACTTGGGAATTGAATGTAATCAGAAGTGTCACCACAGGGAACAGAGTTTGGGAAATTGGAACTGATAAGTAAAGGTTTAGTTTGGTTTCAAGAGGAAAAAAAATCCAGTCTCAGAGGGAGCCTATGACCAACAGGGAATTGTGGACAGACATAATTAATAGCATCGTAACTGATAAAATGGGAAGACTCCTCATCAATGAGGCCTGCCCTCTGATTTCTGTTCTTGAAGGCAAGCTTGGAGTGTAGAGAAGGGAAGGGAAAATTCACTGTGTGAATGTGGGAAGCCGCCGCCATCAGACTTGCTGCTGGATCCCAGGGGCAGCGGAGCCTCCCTCCCACTGGGTAATTCAGCATTGAAGAATGCAGACTCCGGAGCCCCTTCATGGATACATTCTCACACAAGGGCCTGGGGTGGGGCCAGGGATCGGCACGGTGGCCCTTAGATACTCTTAAGCTTGAGAATGGAGCCCTGAGCGATTGGCAGTCATTTCCACTTGCACCTGAATAAATTTCAGTTTCTTTCCTTATCACAGACGGTATGTTCCTAAGCCAAAGGAGGAGGAGAGCCCGTGATTAAACACAGGAGGATATTTTGTAATGGTTCTGGAGAGACTGAATTTGAATTTAAAAAAAAAAAGTCACAAATGAGAAGAAAGGATGCTGTGGCCAGAAAGGTTTGTATCTGAGTTCTCTGCTCAGGGTAAGCCTGGAGTTTACACCATTTTAGAAGAGAGCACAGAATCAAAGCAGCTCCTGTGAAGTCTTTCTATATAGCCAGGAGACAGAACTGTCCTTTGAGCCTGTTCTCTAGTTCCATTCCACTGGGGAGTGGGGAGGGAGGTGGGGAGAGGAAGACACTTGGAGACATTTTCCACGACCAGACCTTCCAAAGACCTTCCTGTGACCTACGCATGTGTCTGTGTGAGCACAGCCAAATGCCTCTGCATGTTTATCTTTCCTTTGCCTTTCAGTCATGTGGAGATAGATTCCAAAGAGGAAGAAATGTCCTTGGACAGCCAGCTGCCTTCATAAAACCATGTTGTGCCTCTGCTGCTACTGTTACTCTTTCTCATCCCCCCTCCCTTCTTTTTCTCCTTCTCTTCCTCCTTCTTCAAGACAAGGTCATCCTGTGTAGCTCAGGCTGGCTCGCACTCACTTAGGTAACTCAGGCTTGTCTCGAATTCAAGATCGCCCTGCTTCAGCCTCCCAAGTGCTCCGATTATTGGAAGATGCCTCCATGCTCAGTTCACACTGTTTCTTGATGCCAAGGGCTGTGGAGGTGGTAGAGAGGATAAACATTGTTTCCATCAATACTTTTCTAAGATGTAGTTTGCACACTGAGTTCTCATGGGAATTGAAGAATTCCTGTCTTCAGTCCAAATGATCTGGGTCTCTCCCCCAGGACTAGCACTACTCAAAGAATACAGAAGATTAAAACAACAACAACAACAACAACAACAACAAAACTCAATATTTCTATTTTCTTAAAGCTCATACTCTTGCCCAGGAGCTGAAACCCACACAGCTACAGGAGGAAACAATAGTGGGCCCTTTGTCTATGTCGCAAAAGTGAATATCATTCATCTAACAAACTCCCTTGGAGCACCAACAGACTTCCTTCTCCCAAGTCAGCTCGGATGACAAGACATCTTTGAAAATGTTTTCTTCAGACTGCATGGTTTCCCTTCCACTTGGCTCCCTTGTGCCACATCTCAGTAAACAAATCTATCCCTGAGGGGAAAGGAAATAAATGTATTCTGCATGTGCACATACTTAATTATGACCAGAACTCAAACAGGAGCAGAGAGTCCCATTCCAACATGTTTTCCTCCTAAGGTGATATATATGCATTCTTCTAAGAAGTGGGGTCTCTATTCCGTTTCTCGGAAGATGGGCAGGGGTTAAGAATGACAGCCGGCAGACGCCCAGCCAAAAGTTGAACCTTGTAGCACCAGGGACAAGCTCTACTAAACCTCAGGGCAAGGTATCCCTAATTCGGTGGTGGTGTTTGTTTTTGCTCTTTTACTCTTTTGGGAGGCCTGCCACCCAGCTCCCAAATAAATCACACACAGAGACTTATTTTTAATTATGAATGCCCGGCCTTAGCTTGGCTTGTTTCTTGTCAGCTTTCCTTAACTTTATCCTGTCTACCTTTTGCCTCTGGGGTTTTCCTGTTTTCTTACTTCTGTAAATCTTACTCTTACTCCATGGCTTGCTATTTTCCTGGATGGCTGGCCCCTGGAGTCCTCCTCCTTCTCTGGTTCCTTCTCCTCTCAGATTTCTCCTTCTATTTATTCTTTCTGCCTGCCAGCCCCACCTATCCTTTCTACTGCTTTACTATTGGCTGTTTAGTTCTTTATTAGACCATCAGGTGTTTTAGATAGGCACAGTAACACAGCTTCACAGAGTTAAACAAATGTAACATAAACAAAAATAATATTAACCTTAAAATAATATTCCCCAACAGTTCAGTCTCCAGCCTGATTATCATTTTAGGTGTAGTCCTGGAAGATCTTACCAGATGATCCAGTGAATCAGCACACATGTCTTAAGCCTGATCTAAGGACACGGTGACATAGATGTGCACTCTTTAAGCCACTAAGATTGCAGAAATTTGTTTTGTCGCAATACGAAACCAACATACATGGCCACTTTGGAGTCTCTATGCTCCCAAGGTCATGCAGCAATAAGAAGATAACAGTTCAGGAAGGCCCAGTCATTCCAACTCCTGGGTATCTGAGTCTTTCGCACAACCACTACGGATAGGTAAAGGGGCTGTCATATGTTTTTTTCCTGTAATAAAATACTCCAAGAAAAGCAACATTAGGGAGAAAGGGCTTATTTCAGCTCACAATTTGAGGTGACAGTCCACCATAGTTGTAGCTGAAAGTTTTCCTGTGCCTGCCTGGCTCCCATGGCCTCGTGGTCCCACAGACACTCAGACCCAAATGAACACACAGGGGCTTTTATTAATTAAAACTGCTCAGGCTAACTACTGACTAGCTCTTGCACTTAAACTCAGCCCATTTTTGTTACTCTATATATCGCCACTTTTTCCGTGGCTTTACCTGTGTGCCATTACATGCTGCTCCCTGGACTGGCTACTGGCCAGTCAGTGTTTTATTAAACCAGTGTACAAAATCTTTACCCCACAGCACATAGTAGAGGAGTCCGAGCAGCAGAAGCTTGAGGTAGCTGGTAGCATGGCATCCATAATCAAGAGGGAGAGAGGGATGGAAGCTTGTGCTCTGCTCACTTTCTCTTTTCTTTTTGTAGTCCAGATTTCTGCTCAGGGGATGTCGCCACTCACAGTGAGCAGATCTTTCCAGCTCCACTAACCCAGTGAAGATAATCCCTGACAGGCAAGTCTAGATGATAAGATAATCCCCTACAGGCACACCCAGGAAAGTCTAGATCTCATCAAATTGACAGTTGAGGTTAACTATCACAGGGGCCTTTTGAGGGTTCCAATTCCCAGCCTGTAGGATTCCCCAGGTCATGTCCACTGCAAACAACCACACCTGCCAAGCCATGCCCAAATTAGACATTTTTAAGAACAATTAAAGTTATGGCTCAAAATTACTACATTGTGAAGGTAATTTTTGTAGCTATACAAAAATTAGATCAGATATGGGCAATCTTCCTCATATTTTGACTTGCTTTCCTGGGTTGTTTCCTTGACATTTGATGACTTTTAATGGTGGCATATAGTCTCTTGGCACTGATCTCACTCAGCTTTTTTTTATATGAGCTTTTAATTTTTTTGAAATCAAAACACAATTATATTGTCAGGCATTGTAGCACGTGCCTTTAATCCCAGCACTTGCAAGACAGAGGCAGGTGGATCTCTGTGAATTCAAGGCCAGCCTGGTCTACATACCAAGTTCCAGGACAGCCAGAGCTACATGATAGAGAAACTTGTCTCAAAACAAACAAACAAAAACAATAACAAATGAACTGTATAAAAAACAATGTATTATATATAATGTATATATAATACATATAATGTACATTTATAACTATATTATTTTTCCTCTTTCCTTTCATCCCTATAGTATCTCCCAATATACCCTACCTCTTGTTCTCTTTCAAATTCATGGCCCCCTTTTCTTTAATTGTCATTTAATCTATATCTGTCTGTCTATCTGTCTATCTATCTATCTATCTATCTATCTATTTATCTATCTATCTCTATTTATCTATCTACATATATATTCCTAATTATATAAATACAACCTGCTTAATCTATATAATGTTACTTGTATGTATGTGATCTCAGAACTGACCACTAGTATTGGGTAACCAATTGGGGGTCTTTTCTCTGGGGAAGACTATTCCTCCCACTCTCAGAATTCCTTAGTTGTCTGGGAGTGGAGCCACACGAGATTTCCTCTTCCACGCCAGCGTGTCTGTTTGTATCATCCTTGTTCAGGTCTTGTTTAGGCAGCCATATTGATGAAACGTCATAGTTGTAGCTTCTCTGACGTTTTTAGGAGACATAGCCTTACAGTAAACTTCCTGCTCCTCTAGCTTTTACAGACTTTCTGCCCTTTTTCCCATAATGATTCTTGAACCATAGGACCTGGACTTGTGCTGTGGATGTGTCCGTTTGGACTTAGTCACACATGATCAGTCGTTCTTTCTACATTTTGATGAGGTGTAGTTTTCTGTAATGGTTTCCATCTGTTGCAAAGAGAAATTTTCTTGATGAAACATGGGAACGACATCTGTTTATAAATAATTAGAATGTAGCTCAGGATCATGTTGGTTTAATAAAGTGGAGGTTGTAAATTCTCCTCCAATATCCATGACTTCACCAGCCCCAGGTGGTTGGTTGGCTAGGTTTCCAGCACCAGGAATGATGTTTCCCCTCTTGTTGAGTAGACCTTAAGTCCAATTAAAGAGCTGTTGGTTACTGCCAAGGTATCTGTGCCACTATTGTATCCTTGGGGTTATCATACTTTGCTGGGTGATGTTGTGGTTCATAGGCATCATAACTAGATAGGACTATTGGTTGCTTTCCTATTTTGGAAGTTGGTATGGCACCCTCTCTCAGCTCTTGCTTCCAGCCTCAGGATTTGGGGCCTATTTGCTAGTCTTCCCTGCATACCCCCATAGCTTGTATTCTAATTCACCATAACTAACAAACCCATCCCCAGAACATAGGTAAAAGTTAAACTGTCATATATTTATGTATTTCCCCTTCCACTAGCTCTATCAGATCACGGGTTCTTCCATGTCATGTGCCTCTATAATTCAGGGTTTCCCTCAAGACATCAACACTCAGTTTCCTGAATAGTGGCATCCTTTTGCTATGGTTACACATTTGCCCTTAAAGAATACATCCTCCCAGTATCAAACAACCCAGATTAGAAAGTCTAGTTTTAGGAGGAAACATCTCCTTGAGCGTTTTCATAGGAGAGAACTTTGAACTTGATATTACAGAGGGATATGTTGTATTTGGGTGAGTGAAAAGAGACAGGAGGGCGTTTTGCACATACGAACAGCATGATAAAGTTATACAGTGTGCAGAGAGAGAAGCTTGGCATTTGAAGGACAGAGATGCTCTGGGAAGAGGTGTCTCTCCACAGAGAAGCAATGATCGGTTTCATCTCTGACTTTATATAAACACTGGGTTCCAAAAATTCTTGCTTATCTGCTTTGCTCCAGTTCTTCAATCTAGATCATGTTTTGAGTATCCAGATTTTTTTTCATGAGTTGAAACCATAAGAACTATATGGATTGTTTATTAATCTATGCTGGCAAATTGCCATAAAGGCACCCCATTTTGATTCATGGTAGGTATACTGCAGTGAAATTCCAATTCATTACTAGGTAGATTAATTTGACATATGAAATAAGATCTACAAACTGTAAAGCCACAGGCTTAGACTTCTTAAGCTTTCAGAAGCCCTGGGAATAAAGTTGAGCACTATGATTAAAAGCTATTCACACTTCCTTGGATTTGAGGTTCATGTAATCCTAGGTATTGTGATGATAATGATTCTGACCTCACCAGAACTGGTTGAGGAATACTGAGACTAGAAACTGTATTTATATTAACTGGGAAAAGCTGAGTTGCCTGGTTGTTATGGCAACAAATACTGTGCAACTTCTTTTGGAGGTTTTCCATGACATGAAACAACATCAATCTAGGAATGGTTAGTTCGGCAACGAAGTCAGACTTTTAGTTTGGGCATGGCTTTGCCTCAGAGACGTCATCCTATAGGGACAGGACATTGTTCATCTTAGGGACAGATGGGGAACTGTGGAAGCCCGGTGTCCAGTTCCTGAGTCAGGGAAATGGGAGACCACCTCATCAGTCAGGAGAGTCTGTGCTAACGATGCACAAGCGACTCCAAAGCTCATCTGCTTAAAAACCATAGAGAGGACGTGCCGCTCTAGCTGGGGTTTGAGTCAAGGGTCATTCAAAGGGCATGTTCTGATTTATCCTCAAACAGCCAGGTGGGAGGAGTCCAGCTCTATCTTTCCAAGATTCCCAAAAGGATCAAAGAAGAAAGCAGGAAATGCAGTGGCCTGCACTGGCTTTTAGGCTTTGCCTAGAAGTGACACATGCCACTGCCAAAGACATCACACTGGCCAAAGAGAGATGTATAAAATAACTGAAGAGAGATATATAACAATAACTACTTTAAGACTTGAGAAACTGAGCAGGGACATCAGCGACTAGCAGTCACTGTGTTCTAGAGTGTGCTTGCTTATCCTTAGAACAATGGTGCTGGGGCTATAAATTTCTTTTCATAGAGCACCATCATAGATGTTGTAGAATATTTTGCAGCATCTTTTTGATGGTAGATCTTTTAGATAATTTTGACTAGATCTACCCACTGTATCAATAGCTGGCTTCCCAAATACGTTTCCAAGCTGTGACAACAAATACTACTTCCAGGTGTTCCCAAAGGTCCCCTGGAGGAGAGAGGACAAATAGCCCCCAGGGGAAGACCATTGGAATAGGGTGATTAGTAGACGAGTTGGTGCCTTCCTAGGTGCCTGCCTTTGGTGAGGTTTCTACCACCAACTGTGGGACCTTTCTGGGCCTATTGCTTCATAGGTGAAAATGAAGGGCATATACTCCTTTCCTGGCACTGTTATAAGAGATTGGTTGAGGCAATACAGTATTTTCAAAGTACTTAATAAAGTACCTGATGCTTAATACATACGTAAAAATAAACTTTAGACAAATCATACCTCTCTTAGAGTGGCCTGAGATTTACCACCTTATCTCTAGTTTCAGATGTGTTTGTTTTATGCTGCACTGAATATGTTATTTAAACAAGCAAATCACTAATAGTTTGTTAATTACACATACTAGTTCTTTAGTACTATATGAGTTACTTTGGCTAAGGATGCCCTGGTTCCATCTCATAGTGTTAGAAATAAAATGGAACCAGGTAACTGTGAGGGTGACTCAATGGGTCTATCTTGAATGGATTTTGCTTATGGTGGTTTTTTCTTTTGTTTGTGTATTGAAAGATTTTTTAGAAAGCAAGAATTCAAAGTTGATTCCTTTTCATTTTGATGTTTGCTGAGAACAGAGGACTCACGAGGATTGGGTCAAATGTATCTGCTTGTTCTAAGCCCAGAACATGCCAATCATAGCCACTGAAAGGTTAAGAGGAAGGGATTGCCCCAGAGGCTGGGGGCCTGGGCTGTCAGCTCACGGGTCCTTTAGAATTCAGTGTAGCTGCTTGGTTAGTAGTTTTTAAATATATATATAGAACATAATACATAGGTAGGGGGGATATGTGGTCAAAATATATTGTATGCAGTTTTTTTGTTTGTTTGTTTTTTTTTCGAGACAGGGTTTCTCTGTGTAGCTTTGCGCCTTTCCTGGAACTCGCTTTGGAGACCAGGCTGGCCTAGAACTCACAGAGATCCGCCTGGCTCTGCCTCCCAAGTGCTGGCATTAAAGGCGTGTGCCACCTTCTTGCTTCTCAAAGACCTCACAAGAAAGACAGTAAAAGAATTTTTTTAAGACATAAACCCATGGGAACAGGGACCAGAGGAAAGGAGCCAGTAGCAAGCATATTTAGTATTAGAGAAATAGTTAAAGGAGTTAGCAGAGCCATAAAGGCTGAATTCTAAGGGGAATGAGGGAACAGAGACCTAGTCTGATATATAACATGGTACCAAGGTCTCAAAGGCTCAAAGCTAATGACTCTAGGTGGCTGGAAACTTGGGAGACAAAAAAGGCACTGCTAACCAGGGGTGACTTGCTTGGAATCCAGTTTGAAAGTAGGTCTATAGATCTTCCCTCATGATTCCTTCCCTTGAGCTGAAGACTCACGGCGTTTCCTTGACGTTAGTCTCTGCATAAGTGTGCGAGCGCTGGAGTTGGAAGAGGAGGGGTACTGAATGACCTCATTTCGACGAGATGCCAATCCCTTTGTTCCTGTCTTCTGTGAGCCATGGGGCAGCAGCCAGGCCACTAACTGAAGAGGCAATACCTTGAAACACAGGTAAGATCAGGGTTCCCCATTAAATGATTCAGCCAGGCCATTTCATGGTAAGGTGGATGGTTGACAGACTCCAGGCACCTGGCCAAAGCTTTTGAAGAACATTTTATGCCCCGGATCTAACATGTGAATTGACGGCCATGGGTGATCGGCTGCCAAGAGAAGCCTCAAACAAGACAGAGAAGAGAGCGAAGAAAGAGGAAAGCATGATTTGTAGGCAACAGGAACAACGGAGCTGAAAGAAAATGTAAAACCAAAGGCAAACCTCTAGCGAGATATTCTCGGAGATAAAGAAGTCACACCGTAAATGAGAACCAACTGTGATGAAAAGAGAAACACCTGTTAGAAATTAAAAAATACGAGATCATAAATTAAAAATTCAATAGAGCTGAAAAAATTCCCAGAAAAGCTGGCTTAAAAAGAAATCGACGAAAAGGGGAGAAAAAATCTAGGAAAACCAGAAGTGCAAGATGCCATTGTCTGAGTAATAAACATTCTCAGGGGTTAAAAACAAAACAAACCAGAAAACAAAGGGAAGAGATTACTGAGCTGAAGCTATTACTCAATGGTAAATGCTTGCTTGGCATGCAGAAAGCCAGGGGTTCATCCCCAGCAAGACAGACAAACAGGAAGAAAGGCAACAAAGAAATCATGAATGAAATAAATCAAGAAAATTTCACAGAACTATGGGATATGAATTTCCTGCTCAAAAGGCTTGTCAAGTGTCTAAAAGAAGGCAATGAATGAAAACAAACCCACTGCAAAGGCACAGAGTCAGGGAATAGGAAAGCGCTTTGGGTACAAACAGTGGTTCTCAAACTGTGGGTCGTGACCTTTTTGTGGGATTCCAATGCCCCTTTCTCAGGGGTCGCATATCAGATATCCTACCCATCAGATATTACATTGCAATTTATAACAGAAACAAAATTACAGTTATGAAGTAGCAACAAAATAATTTTGTGGCTGGGGATCACCACAACATAAGGAACTATATTGAAGGGTTGCAGTCTTGGGAAGGTTGAGAATCACTGGGTTAAAAGGACAAAAGCTGATGATCATTGTGATAATGCTCGGCGTTCTAATGTCACCATAGTTCTTGAAAGCAGCCCTGGAAGTCAAGGTGATGTGCACCAGTAATAGACAATTTTTAGGTTAAAAAAAATTAACTCAGAATTATGTTCTTAGCCAAATCATCAACTAAAATAAAGATATTTTTGAAGTATAAGGGGTGAAAGATAATACAGCCCTTGAACCATTTATCTGGAAACTATTAGTGCTGCTTTGTATAATATTGTAGTCATTTGCCACAGTAGCTATTTACATTTACGCTCACTATAACTGGCTTATCTGTTGTGACTGGCTCTTTGTTTTGCTTTTGTTTTCAAGACAGGGGTTCTTTGTGTAGCCCTGGCTGTCCTAGAACTAGTTCTGCGGACCAGGCTGGTCTCGAACTCACAGAGATCCACTTGCCTCTGCCTCCCAAGTGCTGGGATTAAAGACGTGTGCCACCATTGCCCGGCTTGTTTGTTTGTTTGTTTGTTTGTTTTAAGGACAGGTCTTGCTATGTAGGGTGTAGGCAGAGCTGCTTGGCATAGAATTCACTATCTAGAACAGGTGGGGCTTGAACTTGCAGCTGTGTGAGTTCTGGGATGATATTCATGTACCACTATCTCTGATACAATTATATGAACATTTTTATTTCAATCCTTAGTCATCCAACCCACATTTTGGACACCCCCAAACCACATGTTGCTAATGAGAATCACAATGTATTATACAAATTAAAAAAAACCAACACTACCATCACTGCAGAATGTCTATTGGACACCATGGAGTTGTGTTCCACCAAAATAGGAGAAGCTGTAACTATCGCTGACTACCAGGCAATGATGCAATAACATGTTACATATTTTCATCACGGTGCCTTTCATGTTTTTAAATCTGAAGGTCTGTGAATTCTGAGGCAGGCTTACTCTAAGAGTTTCAGATAAAGGATTATGGATTGGACACATGTTGATAGAAAGAAACTCCAAAAACTAAGAGCAAGGGGCTGGAGAGATGGCTCAGCATTTAAGATCACTGGCTGCTCTTCCAGAGGACCCGGGTTCAGTTCCCAGCACCAGCATGGCAGCTCACAACTGTCTGCAACTCCAGTTCTAGGGCATCTAGCACCCTCACACCAATGCACATGAAATAAAGTTAAATAAATTATTTTTTTAAAAAACTAAGAGCAAGACAGTGATGCCAATGATGGGGTATTGTCATGGTGTCACTTTCCCACTAACCAAATGATAGATTTCCACCAATTAATTAATTTTTAATTCCAACAGAAATTTTTCTCCTCTCTCTAGAACTTGACAGATTAATTATAAATTTTATTTGGAAGATCAAGTTTCTTTTTAAAGGTAAATTTAGAAGAACCAATTAGAGGCATTTGCCCTATCAGATAATCAAGACCTATTAAAATAGCACAGCAATAAAGAGAGTGATAGCAGGTGCAGGCAGGCAAATGGACTAGAGCAATAGTCTCAGAATCAGGCTCACCGTGGCCATATGATCAGTGGTGGAGGTGGTAATCAAAGTATTGCGAAACTTTTAAAAAATGGTGCAGGAGCCTTCAACTCCTCCCTCACCCCCGTCTTAGAGTTTCTGTTGCTAGGATACAGCACCAGGACTGAGAGCGACTTGGGGAGGAAAAGGTTTATTTCAGGTGACCGGTCCATTTCACAGTCCTTCATCAAACAAAGCCGGGGCAGGAACTTGAGGCAGAAACTCAAAGCGGAAACGAGGGCAGAAGCCGCGAAGGAATGCGGCTTACTGACGTGTCCCTTATGGCTTGCAGCCTGCCTGCTTATACGGTTCAAGACTACCTGCCCAGGAATGGCGCTGCTCACAGTGGGTGGGACCCTTCCACATCAATCATTAATGAAGAAAATACCCCCACAGACTTGCCTACTGGCCAATCTTATGAAGGCATTTTCTTCATTTAAATTTCCTCTTCCTAGATACAGCTAGGCTTGTATCAGGTTGGCAAAGAGCCTTCACACACCTTTCCTTCCCAGGTTCACTTGTTCCATTTAAAATCTCATTGAGTCCACTTGGTACTACCAGTATGTTCCTGGGCGTTGGGCATTTTACTAGAAGGTAGCTAGTCCCTCAGGGTCTCCATCCCCGAAGAAAACTGACTAGCTCTCTGCCAGATGCCATCAGTTGCCAATAGCTTCTCAACCAGAGGTAGGACCTCATGTGCCTCTCCACTGTTTATGCTGTGAGTTTGGATGGTTTGCTCTTGTGCAGGTCTCATGCATGTAATCTCAGACACGGTGAGTTGTGTGTCTCTGTATTAATTGCCATCGACCACAAAAAAGAAGTTTCCATGTTGAGGGTTGGGAGACGCACTAAACTATAAGGATAAAGAAAAGCACTTAGGGAGCAGTTTAATAGTATGTCCATTTATCAGAATAACAGCAGTAGGTTCTCCTGTAGGGCCGATGACGTACCCAGTCATGTTATGTCTTAGCCTAGCTAAAGGTACTAGGCATGGGTTCTCTCCCGGTTAGTGTTTTCTGTCAACTTGATACAAGCTGGAGTTACTTGGGAAGAGAAATTCAATTGTGAACATTTCTATATCAGGTTTCTGGTAGGCAGATCTGTGGGGGCATTTTCCGGATTAATGATTTATGTGGGTGGGTGGTGCCACCCCTGGGCATAGTCTTGGGTTGTATAAGGAAGCAGACTGAACAAGCCAGGAGGAGCAAGTCAGTAAGCAGGGTTCATCCATGCTTTCTGCTTCAGTTTCTGCTTCCAGTTTCCTGCCTTACTAAGTTCCTGCCCTGATTTCCCCTGGTGATGAAATGTAACTTGAGAGTTTTAATTGGAAATAAACTCTTTCCTCTACAGATTGCTTTTGATCATGGTGTTTTGTCACAGCAAGAGAAATCTAACTAAGACAGGTTCCATCCTGTGGAGCAGGTGTTAAATCCAATCAAAAAGTGGTTGGTTACTCCACAGTGTTCATGCCACTATTGTACCAGTCTTGCCAGGCCAGTTATTACAGCTTGCAGAGCTCGAAGATGCATAAGACTGTTGATCACGCCTCAGGGAAACGTCTATGTGTAATGTAAACTAAACACACACATCTAAAGATTGAAAGCTAGCATCCGCATGAGAAAGAACATGTGATGTTTGTCTTTCTGGGCCTGGATTACCTGACCCCAAAAGATCCACTTATATGCAAATTTTAGAATTTCACTTTTCTTTCCAGATGAAAAATATTGCATTGTGTAAACACACCACCGTTTCCTGACAATTGTGGATAGAACAGCAATGGACATGGATGAGCCAGTGGCTATGGAGTAGGCTACAGAATCCTTTGGGTGTACATCCAGAGGCTATGGAGCTGGATCACATGGTGGATCTATTCCTAGCTTTGTTGAGGCACCTTCACACCGATTTCCATAGTGGTTGTGTCAGTTTGCATTCCCCTCAGCAGTGGCTAAGTCTTCCCTTTCCCCACATCCCTGTCAGACCAGCATTTGTATTTTTGGATCTTAGCTATTTTGACTGAGGTAAATGAAATTTCAAAGTAGTTTTAATTTACATCTCCCTGATGTCTAAGGATATTGGATATTTAAATATCCAATATATATATTCTCAGTCACTTGTATTTTTTCTTTTAAGAATTCTGTTTAGTTCCATGCCCCATATTTAGCTGGGTTGTTGTTTTCTTGGTGTATAGTTTTGTTTTGTTTTTTAATTCTTTGTATATTCTAGACGCTAACTCTCTGTCAATGTACTGCTGGTAACGCTTTTCCCCACCCCCATTCTGTAGGCTGCCTTTTCACTCAAATGATGGTGCCCTTTGCTGTACAGAAGTCTTCTAGTTTCATGAGGTTCCCTTGGTCACAGTTGTTGATCTTAATTCTTGCAGTACTGGAGTCCCATTCAGAGAGTCTCTACCTGTTCCTGTAAGGTGAAGCCTATCAGGAAAACAGTTTTAAATAGTAAGTGGGGTTGATGACACTGGAGAAATGCATGGGAAATAATAAAATTGGAACCCTAAGCATATAGTGTACACAAAACCAATTCTAAAGAAATTAGGATCTAAATGAAAAAATTCTTTAAAAATTAGAATTTTTTAAAAGACATTACATTAAGAAAGGCTTTCTTTAGCTTTGAAAAATCATGCACACAGGATAAGCATTGTGAAAATCCCAATTACATAAAAAAGATAAAACTTCTGTGACTAGGCATGGTGCTGTGTGCCTGTGATCCTAGCACACTAGAAGTCTAGTGCAGAAGGGTAGTGACTTTGAGACTATCCTGGATTATATGGTGAGATCTTAATGTAAAACAACAAGAAAACAAACAAATGAGTAAAATATTGGTGAAACAACACAGTTAGAAGAATAGTCTTGAAGTGGGACAAAATAATTGAAATGAATATACTAATACAGGTTGATATCCAGAATATATAAAGAGCTTCAACAAAACAACAAAAGGAAGAAAACCCAATAGGAAAACAATGGCCAAAGGACAGGAACAAGCAATTCACAGAAGAAAATGTATAGATAGTCAATAAATTATGCAAAGATGTTCAGTCTCACTACTAACACACGCTTGTTAAAACTCCAAAGAACTGGCATGTATATAGTTTCTAGATAAATGTAGCTCTCACCCCTTATTAAAGAAGCTTCCTTTTGCAGCAGACAAAGGCTATTCTAGAGACCCACAATTGGTCAAAATGGGGAAAACAATTGATCAGGCCTTTCCCATCCCCAAATGAGACATATATAACAAAACTCCTGATCTATATCTGATTACATCTGATTATACTCGTGGTCCTTGTCATCAGATTCAGGTCTACAGTTTGTTTGGGGTGTGTGTGGCCATCATATGGGTTTTGACAAAAATGCTATGGTGTGCATCCATCCACCATTACAGCATCACACAGAGTAACTTCACTACTCTGAACACCTTCAGTTGTGTTTCGCTTATCACAAAGAAGAGCAATCTGGTCTTCCAAGGTAAGATGATGGATTATGGGTTCTCAACCTGTGAGTGGTGACTCCCACAGAGGTTGTATATCAGATACCCTGCATATCAGATATTTACATTATGATTCATAACAGTAGCAAAATTACAGTTATAAAATAGTAACAAAAATAATTTCATGGTTGAGGGTCACCACAAATGAGAAACTGTATTAAAAGGTTGCAGCGTTGAGAAAGTTGAGAACCACTGAATCAGAAGCTACTTCCATGCAAATGGATAAAAGTATAGGTGGACTTTTCTTTCCCACCCACCAGTTCCCAAATAACTGACACAGAGATTTAATATAACTTTCAAATGCTCTGCCAATAGCTCAGGTTTATTACTGACTAGCTCTTAAAACTTAAATTAACCCATTTCTATTAATCTATGTATTGCCATGTGGCTCATGGCTTTACCTGTCCTCCAGCATGCCTTGTTCCCTCTGTATCTCCTGGTGACCTCTCAGACTCCACCCTCCTTCTTCCCAGCATTCTCTCTGCCCCCCAAATCCTGCCTCACTATTGGCCAATTAGCTTTTTATAAACAATGAGAGCAATACATATTTACAATGTGAGAAGATTGTTCCACAGCATCAAAGAGAAGAATTGGGATTTAAGAAACAAAAACCAAAGAACTACCCCACTCCTTGGATAGAATGAGCTGAAGAACAAGGGAATAAACCTGTGTGATTTTTTTCCTCCACAAAGGAGCAATCAAGGCTGGTCCCAGTGGTGCTATGTCACTCAGGAAGGGCTGGAGTCAGTGGGAACTGCCAGAAAAGTGCTCTCACATCAGGGACATAGATGCCTCTAAGAGCAGAGATTGTCCAGGCTGCAGAGATGCAACTGGAGGCTGGACACTGCATGCTTAGTGAGATGGTTGGAGCCCAGCCCAGCAGACTGTAGTAAATGAAGCAGCAGTGCCCCACGGGAGCCTGAAGCTGGGGTTCTCTGTGCACCCCCTGGAGAAGGCAACATGTCTATCATTGTCTGGGTGAATCACAATAGGAGCACTGCAGAATTTGTCTCCTGACAGACACAACCAGGAAAGTTGTGTCAAACCTGGGACAAACAGGTGGGAGAGCCTTCACACCCCATCCCACCTCCCACAAGCCTTGATCACAGAAAGCCCTCACTGTGGAGAGTCCCTTCCTATATATTCCCTAATAACAACCGATTGAGAAGACAGATTTGAGATTTCTATTTCCTCTTTGGTGATTGTCCCTCAGTGAAAACCTTTTTCTTTTTGCAAAAATCTGGTGCCATAATATTGCCAGCATCACCGAGTGATGATTAATCTTGACTGTCAACTTGATGTAATTTAGTCATCTAAGAGGCGTACCTCTGGCTGTGTGTGAAGGTACTTCTAGAGAACTTGAACTGAGGAGGGAAGACACACCTCGGGTGTCAGTAGAACCACTTTGTGGGGCTGCTGTCCTGTCCTGAAGACAAGGGGGAAAGTAGAGGAGTGACAAGATTCTCCGTTGTAGAGGAGCCTGCTGCCAAGCCTGGAGATCTGAGTTTGATTCCCAAGATCTACACGGTGGAAGGAGAGAACCAACTCCCACAAGCTGTTCTCTGATCTCCACATGCCCTGGCGCATAGTCCCTGATCCTGTTAAGTAAATGTGAAAGAAAAAAAAAAAAACATAAGCTTCTTTAATAAGAGGAGAAACTGGAAGGGCCATCAGCATCATTTCCCTCTGTTTCCTGACATGAATACAAAGTGAGTTGCTGCCTCACACCCTATACCTCCGCCTTTCCCATCATGGTGGACTATGTCCCACCAAACTGCAAGCCACAGTAATCTTCTTCACCTATAAGTTGCTTCTTAACAGACGTTTTGTTACAACACCAAGAAAATTAACTAATTTGATTGGAACCGTTGCCTCTATACTTTAAATGTGGTCTCACTGGCTGCCACATACCAAAGGTCATCTTCAAGGTCAGTCCTCAAGACCTTAGGCCAGAGCATACATTCTTCTCTCTCAGCTGTCTGATTGTGGATGTGATGGAACCAGCTCCTGCTGCTTTGGCCTCCTCAACATGGTGGACTGCGCCTTTGAACTATGAGCCAGAGTGGCCCCCCTTCCCCCTTTAGTTCTTTTGTTGTATTTTTATCACAGCAACAGAAGAGCAACTAAGGTAGTAAGTCTTAAATATAATCGTGCGTCACAGGTGGGGCAGAGGGAGATTTAACCACAGAATGGGAACGTTAGGCTAGGCCTGGTAGCACATGCCTGTAATCTCAGCACTGGGGGGGATGAGGCAGAAGAGTCTAGAGTTCTAGGGTAGCCTAGGAACTGTGATTCCTCATCTCAGATCAACAACAGCAGCAATTACGGGAGTGGTAGAGAGATGCAGAATGAGACAATTTTGACCCATTGCTGGGGATTCTAAATGTGGAGGAAGGCCCCATACCTGAGGAATGCCAGGAGATCTTCAGAAGCTGCGAGAAAAGGAAACCTTTGCTGGAGTCTAGAGAAGGAATTCAGCATAGTGACATCCTTTCTGTACTTCTGACTTATAGAAGTGTTAGGCTCCTTCTCTGTGGACTTTTGTTATAATATTGTGTGCTAAACTATGCCTCATTCAAATCTGTACATTGACCTAACGCACGGTGCCTCAGAATGCAACCAGATTTGGGCATATGACTTTTCCAGAGGAAATTAGGGTAAAATGAGGTCGGATGGTCCTAATAACATTTCTTTTCATAGTTCTGAGGGTGGAAGGTGAGATCAGGACATCAGCATGGTAGAACTCTGGGCAAAGGCCCCTCCTTTTGTTCAAAGATAATTGTTTTCTTATTGTAGCACCAGAGAGCAGAGGGCAGAGAAAAGTGTGCTTTCTCATGCTTCTTCCTATGAGAGAATTAGTCCCATCACCTGGGTTACACTCTCATCACTTAATTGCTTCCCAAAGGCCCGATGTCTAAATCCTGCCACTTAAAGAATAAGATTTTGACATGTGAGCCTTGGGAGACATATTCGGTCCACAGTGTATATCCTTATGTAACCCTAGAGCAATAAGGAAAAAGAGCTAAACCCTAAGGGCTTCCAGGAGGAAAAAAACAGAACATTATTAAGCCAGGCATGGTGGTGCTTGCCTGCAATTCTAGATCCCATTTGGGATGCTGGGATAGGAGGCTCAGAAATTCCATGGCAGCCTGGGCTCTACTAAGTTCCAAGCCAGACTGGTCTATGGAGCAAAACCCTGTCTTAACAAAATGAACCAACTGACCTAACAAACAAAACAAATACATTGCTTATTAAAAAAACCACCCCAAATCCAAGAATCAGATTGGTAACAGATCATTTGATCCACAACAGTGGGTTGCAGATGTGAGGAGAGAAAGATTTTCCAAGTCTCCAGGCTCAGGTTAAAAGTGAATATCCAGGTTAGACTGTCAAAATCTGACAGGAAATGGAAGAAATGATCTTTTTCAGACACTCAAGACCAAGAACTTGGCACACATCATTTTGAAAAAAAATGTATGCATAATAAGATACAATTTTGCTGGGTGGTGGTGGTGCAGGCCTTTAATCCCAGTACTCAGGAGGCAGAGACAAGCAGATCTCGAAGTTTGAGGCCAGCCTGGTCTACAGAGTGAGTTTCTGGACAGCCAGGGCTAGACGGAAAAACCCTGCATCACCCCCACTCCCCCAAGATTTAATTTTATATGGTTGCTTAAAATACTGCATTTCTATCAGAGAATATAGTTCAGTGGTAAAGTGCTAGCCTGGCATGCCTGAAGCCCTGGGTTCAGTTCCCAGTTCTGGAAAAAAAAATTACATTTCTAGAGGTGGAAACTTATAAGTACGTGGAACCACTGCTTCCCTGCTCCTTCTCAGTAAACAGAATCTCATTTATATTGTTCAAGTATTGAATAAAACTGATATTATTTGATTTTATTATTTATCTTGTGTAATGATAACACTATACATATTGTTTATTGGATGGACCTTTCAAAACTGACCTAGAGACATATTATAGGATCATTCTGCAAAGGGGTAGTTACACATAAACCTTTGTGTCATGAAAGTCATGATGCAGCCAAAAGCAGCTGGGTAGGAGAGAAGGGAGGCTGAGAAGTGGTGGCCAGGATTATTACAGAATGGGGAGGAGCGTTGTTTACAATGGGAAGGTGAAGGGATAGGAGTTTAATTCTAGTATGTAAAGAAATAAGTCAGGGCTTGGAGAGACGGCTCAGTGGGTAAAGTGTCTGCCTCACAAGAAAGAGGGCTTGAGTTTAAGTCCCAGAACCCACTTTAAACACACACACACACACACACACACACACACACACACACACGACACATACACATATGCACACACACACACACACACACACACACACACACACACATGCATGGTGATGCCTGTTTGCAATTCTGGTGCTGGACAGGTGGAGATGGGCAGATCCTTGGAGCTAGCTGGCCTACTTGGTGAGCTCCAGGCCAGTGTCTTTAAAAGAAAAAAAAAAAGAAAAGAAGGAAGGAAGGAAGGAAGGAAGGAAGGAAGGAAGGAAGGAAGGAAGAGAAAGGTAGACAGCACCTGAAGATAAATGCTGAAGATCAACTTGTCCTTAGATCTCCACACATATGCGCATGCACATGCACACACACCTCCCAAAAAGTGATTAGGTTATAAGAGAACTAATATGCAAAGATAATGGCCATAATATATACCTGAAGAGAACTTGAGTTCACAAACTACAGCATCTTGCTGTGAAAACCCTCCCACTCCTCTATGATTAACAATCAGAAATATCACTCGAAGTCAGGTTGTAGACAGGCTAGATTGGTATCTCTAGTAAAAATCCAGGAAGCTAAACAATGACCTCTGGAACAGTCCACCCCAATAACCACAACTTGGTTAGTATCTGGTGATACAGAAATATAGAATATAGAAATGACAGGATAAAAGGATAGACTAATGAATTTATTTTTAAAGAGCAACAACTTGCTTGAAATGTTTTACAATGCTATGGATTTTAATTTATTGATACAAATTTAAAGTTAATTTTGTTATACTGTATATATATTTCTACTGTCATTTAAGGTATTATGTTTGTGCAGCTCATTTAAATTGTAATGGATAATTAAGAAATACAGATTAATAATTATTCTTCTATGATAGTCAAACTTATAGTCATGTTAAGTTTTCTAGGTATACATAGATATACTTCAATTGGGTAGGTAATCTTCAAACACTTCAAAGACCTATAGAATATGGCATTTAAAATGTTTTAAAAACTTGGAATTTCTGAACAATGAGACACATCTACTCCTGGCAGGACCAATTTACTTCAGAGAGGAGGATGGGCATTGAGAATACTCTATATGGAGTTTATCTTCTTGGCTAAAATGGCCATTTGGGCAAGAAATTGTTCTTGCCTGGACTACTTGACAAAATGTTGTATCGATTAGGCATGCAAGCCCCATAGGAAGGTGACCACTGAACTTTGCAAGGCAAAATGGTCCCTCAGGTTCCTGCTTTGCAGAAGAAACTGCCAGACTTTCTACAGGACACAGAGAGAAGCAACTAAGACTAGGCCTGTGGGATGAAGATGGATGCCCCAACATTACAGAGGAACTTTGGGTAACTATCCAGGCAGGCAGCTATCTCTGTCATTCTAGATTTTTGGAAGTTGCTCACAATGCATTTCCTGTTTACTTAGGTAATATTATATCCTTCTGGGGTTTTTGATGTAAAGACTAGATAGTTATAATTTTCCTTGGTTATGATAAAAAGATAAATTAGATATACAACTTTAGACTCACAAATATAGGATATATAGAATATTTTCTTTAATTTTGCCAAATACAAATAAACTAGATATTGTAACTATAATTCTTGCTTGATAATTGTTTTGTTATATATAATTTTACTATGTTAAAGTTAAAACTTTCCTTTTTAATTAAACAGAAAAGGGGAAATGCTGTGGGATAATGCTTTTGTACACTGATTTAATAAAATGCTGATTGGCCAGCAGCCAGGCAGGAAGTATAGGTGAGATAAGCAGATAAGGAGAATTCTGGGAAGAGGAAGGCTGAGTCAGGAAACACCAGCCTGCTGTCCAGGGAGCAGCATGTAATGGCACACAGGTAAAGCCACAGAACATGTGGCAACATATAGATTAACAGAAATGGACTGAGTTTAAGTGTAAGAGCTAGTCAGCAGTAAGCCTGAGCTAATGGCTGAGCAGTTTTAATTAATATAAGCCTCTGTGTGTTTACTTGGGTCTGAGTGGCTGCCGTGGGATCTGGGAGAGACCAGGAAAACCTCAGCTACAATCTGGTACCTTCCTTAGTTTTTGTCCTCACTTACAACTTAACCCCAACCAGAGGAGGCCAGTTATCTACTGTAACCAGTCCCATAGGAGACCCTCTTCTGGCTAGCCCACTTGCAGCTCTGGGTGCCACCATCATCCTTCAGCCAGACCAAGCAGGAAGCCTTTCCAGTTTCCTCTCTAGAGAGTTCTCGCTCCTCTGCCCACCCTTGAGTCTCAGCCAAAATGCAGTGACAGTGGGTTGTGGACTCCTTCGCTATAGCATGCTTCAAATACAGAGACTTTGCAGGGTAGAAGAGACAGCTCAGGGGTTAAGAGCACTTGCGGCTCTTGCAGAGGACCCAGGTTCAGCTTCCAGTACTGCCATGGTATCTCATAATCATCTGTAACCCCAGTCAGGGAGATCTGATGCCCTGTCCTGGTCTCTGCAGGCACTGAGCATGCTTGTTGTACATACATACACATAGGCAAACACTCATACACATTTGAACAAAAAATCTTTTAAAAATGATTTTTAAAAAGAGTCTTCACCCGTCTCATCTGGCTGGGTCTTCATTTGTTTCACATTTGACCCATAGAATCACCCCAAGTTAAAAATATAATAAGCAAAACTTCAGAGGAGAGAGATAAACCAACTCTTTCAATTTTGTGGCCAAAGTCAATAGAAACTGTTAAAAGAGACAAATCAAGAAACAGAAAGTATTAGAGGTGTGTGTGCGGAGGAGGGTACTTTTCTCTGATTTACAAAGAGAAAATGGCCAAAAGTCCCCCTTCGATGCCCACCCAGGAGCGGAACTTTAGAGCAAGCATTTCTCTTTAATGTGAGATCTTTCTGCTTTCCTTGAACTCTTGTTTTTAGATCAACTCATCACTTTTATAGTCAAATATATTTCGGAATAGTTGCCTTTTAGTCTCTTGGGTCAAAATTTTGTTTTAAAAAATGTGGATAGACCTAAGGAAGGAAAGCCTCTGGTACCGACCTTAGAGCAAAGGGCCAGACCGTGGTGAAGTCAGGAACAGGGAATGAGCAAGCACTGGGTACTGGGAACATCATGCACAGAGCAAGTGCTTCCCAGGAGGGACATCAAGACAGTCACGCTTCTCGGTTGTGGAATCTAGCAGCAGACAAGGAAAGTTGGCCCCACAGTCACGACAGAGGGAGAAAAGAAAGGATGACGATACAGATGTCAGATTCAAGAACAAGCCGGCTTCCACACCAGGCCGCAGGGCAGCAACTCGCTGCAAAGTCTTGGCTCCATACATTTGAAGGAAGACGCTACTGTGTCTTCCCTAGAGGTCTGAAATAAAACCCGTCTGTTCTGGTTTATGGTTTTAAGACTTGTGATTATTTAAATGTCTGATTCTTTTTTCCTTTTATATCGAGTGTGGGGGTGGGATGCATGATGACGCCTGCAGTAAAGTCTCAACTGTTCTGTGCAGCTTTGAGCTAATCACTGAGCTGGTACGGAGGGCTGCTGAGAAGCAGGAGGTCACAAAGGGCTGCTGTCTTATTTAAGAAGCTATGCAGCTCGCACTCGTCCATGAACACAAAAAACGAACTGAGTGGAGCCATTGTTAGTTTTGAACACCCACTAAGTGGCTGCCTGATTCCATACTGCCACTACCCTAACTATTCAAGTTGAATCAAGGTCCCCCGCTGTCCTTGTGGAGCAAGCACCCCGTTGTTACTATGCCAAGATAGAGACCTTATTCTTAGCAGAGGTATAGAGCTGTCAAGGACCAGTCACTTGCAGCCCATGGGATTCTTTAACTTTTGGAGCTGAGGTGGGGGGCGGAGCTGAGCTTACAGGGCTTCTTGCCCAGCCCAGAGGCAGGTGTGTCTTTATTTTGTGATAAACAAAATAAAGTGATGTACAAAATCTCTTTGGAGCAAACACTCAGGTAAACCCTCTCCAACCTCTTTAATCTCCACAGCAGGACTTCATGAGATTTTGCCTCTTGGCTCTTGCCTGCTTCTTACTTCCTCTGCAATTCCTGGAAGTCTATTGTAAGAAATACAGTTGAGAGAATGCTAGGGCGGCTATTAGGAGACCTCCAGGAGGCTGCAGATTCTTGGCTCTTCAGGCAGTCAGCATCTACT
>CABHPH010141263.1:26904-43267 GCA_902168325.1 Peromyscus nudipes | reverse complement strand
CCCCCCCCCCCCCCCCGTTGAAATTCTACCCGGGATTTTCTACTCTCTCTTCATTCCCCTGTCCATCAGTACTTAACTTTTCCAAGTGCGTTTTATGGCTTCCTCAATATTGCTGGAGGCTCTAGAGAGGTAGAGAGAACATGAAACACACAGAAATAAAAACTGGGGCTGTGCTCCAGGGAGGCTTAGGTGCCTGACTCTGGGGTGATTTGTGGATGAGCATTAATTTCTCTGCTTAGTTAATAACCCTTTCTTTTGATTGTGTTCTCTCGCTAATAACTGGAATCCCTGGCAAATTTAAGAGCATTCCTAATGGATCTAAATTCAATGAGAATCCAGGATTCTTTGAAAGGCAAGAAAGCTACAATTAGCAGACTAAAGGAGGTGCAGTTGGAATTTTGGAGCTTTTCGTGAATCTTTAAATTATTATTTATTCTCTCTCTCTCTCTCTCTCTCTCTCTCTCTCTCTCATGCGCTAGGGATTGAACTCAGGGTCTTATGCTAAGAAACTCCGTTAACACTCAATGTGCTACACTCGCAGCCCAGCCACTGTTCCTTTCTCCAGTCGCACCTGTGGATGGGTTTGCATAGGGTATAGTTCTAAGTATTGCTGTAGTACTTTAAGGAAACCAAGATCTGGGCTAGAGAGATGGCTCAGTGGGTAAAGGGGACTGGTGCTAAGCCTGGCAAGAGTTTAATCCCTGGGACTTGCATGGCGGAAGGAGAGAACTGACTCTCAAAAGTTGTCCTCTGACCTCCATTTATGCCACCGTGCACACGTGCGTTCTCTCTCTCCTCGCAGTAAATACATGCACAAATGCAGACGCAATTTTAAAAGGAAATCAAGTTCCACGCCAGCAGAATGAGTTCCTCACCTCTTTCCTCATGCCAGCATAGCTCAGTGTTGCATCTGTGCCTTATAGGGATGCCTTTCATTGGCAGAATTTGAGCGATACAAGAACACACAGCTTCACCTGCCATTTTCGGCTTCCTGGTCTCTGTTACTGAAAGGTAAGCTGGCCAAGGGATGGATGAGTCTTACATAGGTAGCCACAGTCTGCACTATGTGTTCCCTGGGTAGGAATTTGCAGATGGATACCGGGTTAACCTGCCAGCATGGAGCCCTTAGTCCAGCTCAGGGCTTTTTAAATTTTGTTTCTCCTTTTCAGTATTGGATAGCTCTGTGGATGTGTAACCATCCCACGTGAAACTGGCTACCCATTGGCCAAATGGCCCGGGAACAAACATGCTGCATTGGAGAATATAGTTCTATCACCAAGGAGATGGTATCTCAAATCTGAGTCTTGAGAATAAAATGTCACCATAAAAAAAAAAAACCAACATAAAACAAACAACAGCAACACCAACACCAACAAAACCAAAACCAAAACCAAAACCAAACAAAACAAAAAAACCAAAAAACAAACCCCACCTGCTCTGGGATGACAGAGCTGGAGGAGCACCTGGCTGAAGGGGTAGAGGATACCAGGGGTCAAATCCAGGAGGACAGAGAAGCTCCCCACAGGCCCCAGTCCCTGTACACCTGAACTTCATGCAGGCTGGCCAGGGGAAACTGAGTGATGGGCAAGAGCCAAGAGCTTTGAAGCCAGATTATCCCAGTTTAGAGCACAGCTCTGCTAGTCACCACAATGTGTGGCTTGAATCTTGACTTTCTCATTTGGGGATGCTGGTGCCTACTTGATAAGATCATGGTGAGGGTTAAAATGGTGCCAATGAGATGCTCTTGGCCTACTGTGGAGCACGCTGTACCAGTCCATCCATATTGGCTCTAATGTGGTCGCTCCAAGAGCAGCACTGGTAGACTTTTTCTGTTCCCTTCTGGTGCAAAGAGAACACAACTGCATCCTAGCCCCAAGTCTTGTATGGCTGTCTAGCTCACTGATGAGCTGCCCCTGACTTGCCCATGCAGGGTGACAGGCCCATTGCTGATCACTCTCTCCCCACAACTGATCCTCCTCCCCACAGCTGCTCTCCTCCCCACTGGTAACCTCCCTTCCCACAGCTGCCCCCCTCTCTATTGGTAACCCACACATACAGCTGACCCCCCTCTCCACAGCTGACCCTCCCTCCCCACAGCTGACCCCCCTCTCCACAGCTGACCCCCTCCCCACAGCTGACCCCTCTCCACAGCTGCCCCCTCCCCACAGCTGACTCCTCTCCCCACAGCTGACCCCCCCTCCCCACAGCTGACCCCTCTCCACAGCTGACCCTCCTCCCCACAGCTGACCCCCCTCCCCACAGCTGACCAGCTCACCGCTGACCACCCAGGCTGGCCTGCTCTCACCCAAGCTTCTCCTTCCAGCCCCACCCATACCTTTGTGTCTCTGCTGATCCTTCCTCCTTTCCTTGCCTCTGTCTTCTTGGTCTCCTCTGTAAAAATCAACAGACAGCAGCAGCACCAACTCTCCAGGGTCCAGCTGCGGATAATTCCAAACCAATGTGGAGTGTCGCAAAACGAGACAGTAGGCATCCATTACCAGTTTCAACGCCAATAACTCACCACCACCTTGCTCACTCCACTATGGCCTCACCCTTTGTATTTTGAGGGGATTCTCAGGCATCATATCATTTCTGAAACTTAATATTCTCCTTTGTCATCTTATCTAAAACAAGTAAGGTGTCCACTCCACACCTAGGCTATATTCCTAATCAGTGGTGTGACGCTCAAACTCTATAATGTAATTCCATTTAAATATCACGCTGCTTTAGGAACTCTGCACAAGTCTTTGGCAAGGGGCAATCTTTGATAATTAGAACAACAACCTTAGTTTCTATGCTTTGATGATCAAAAATACCAATGCAGAAATGACTTTTTAAAAAAGCTTTATTTATTTATCACGTATGTAGTGTTCTGGCTGCATGTTCTGCCTGCATGCCAGAAGACGGCACCAGATCTCATTACAGATGGTTGTGAGCCATCATGTGGTTGCTGGGAATTGAACTCAGGACCTCTGGAAGAGTAGCCAGTGCTCTTAACCTCTGAGCCATCTCTCTAGCCGCAGAAATGATTTGTAGTGTTTGGCTCCCAGCATGGTAGCAGAGCAGCACCTTTTACTGCTTCCCAGCACTGGCCTCTCTCTACTTTCTTCCTTTTTTATTTTCTCTTTCTTCCAGTATCCACTCCTCTTACTGTTACATCTCCCAAAGCCTGGAGGGTGACTTGGTTGATGGGATCTGGGTACATGGCTTTACCTCCTCTTTTTAGTCTACCATTAATCAAAACTCCCACACATTCATCTCAGTTTCTCCTTTGCCTCAGTTCTTCCCACTCCTATGCATGTTACTCTCCTCTATGTCCTAATAACAACTAAATATGTATCTCTAGTCTCACTGTGATTGCTGACCTCATCTTTTCTATTCTTTTGTATGCATGCTAACTTGTTAGCGTGCACAGTACCATTGGGATCCCTTTACTCTTTAACGTACTGGTACTTAACAAGTTGGTTCTCTTGGTCGCCCACTGCTCTAGTGTTGGAGTAGGGCAGCTGCTGGATAGTAACTGTTGCTGCACACAGTACTCAAGCCACGGGTGCAGAATAGACAAAAACTTCACCACAACTGAGCTACAGCCTTGTCTCTCTTGAACAATGCAAACATGGTCACTAAAAGAGGAGAGCCCACCTGTATTTAAAGAATAAAAAAGCAATAATCAGAATGATATAACCCCAGATAGGCAAATCCCAGTGCAAAAACACAAGTAACGTGACAAAACAAGACCTTGTCTCTTTCCAAAATTATCAACCCTATACTGATGACCTCTGATCAAGATTACTTATATGAAATTCCAGATACAGAGTATGGTAAACAACCCAGAGAAGACCCTGGGACCACATTAAAACCCAAGACCTACATAATATCGACAGGTAGGTGTGACAATAATTGCATGTAGAGGGAAAAAAAAAACTTTTAATAAGATCACAGAAGAACAAAAAAATCCAAATCTAGAGAAAGGGAAACCCATCCAGGTATAAGAGACATATACAACACCAAACAGACAGGATGAGAAAAGAAATTTCCCACATCACTATCATCAACATATTAGATGTACAGAACAAAGAAAGTACGTTGAAAGCTGCAAAAGAGAAGAGCCAAGTCACAGAAAAGCAGAAGAATGGCTGACTTTTCAGCCCGCACCGTGAAAGCGAGAAGGGCTTATGCTGATGTCTTTCAAATCCTGAAATGACACAACTGCCAACCCACTCTAATATCTAGCAAAACTATCTGTCAGAATCATAGTCAAAGACAAACTTTGCATGATAAAGTCAGGTTGAAGTCTATAATTTAAACAGATCTACAGCTAACGAGATGGAAGCAGTCGTTTTTCAACTAGCCAGGCAGAGTGGCCACGCCTTTTATCCCAACACTTGGAAGGCAGAGCCAGGCAGATCTCTGTGAGTTGGAGGGCAGCTTGGTCTACACAGTTCCAAGACAACTAGCCTACATAGTAAGACTCTGTCTCCAAAACAAACAAACAAACAAACAAACAAACAAAACCTCCCAACTCAAAAAAATCCCAGAGCCTGATGGATTCAGCCCAGAATTCTATCAGACCTTCCAAGAACACCAATACTACTCAAATTATTGCATACAGCAGAAATGGAGGGAGCATTTCTAAACTCTTTTTATGAAGCCAATATTCCCTTGATACCAAAACCAGATAAAAATACTACAGCAACAAAAAGAGACTAATAGGCCAATATTTCTGATGAATATAGACACCAAAAATTTCAGTGAAATCTTTGACACTGTATTAAAAAAGCATTGTTCACCATGATTAGCTTGGCTTCATTCCAGGGATGCAGGGCTTGTTCGATATACATAAATCAGTAGATATAACTCACCACATAAATGGATCCAAAGACAGAAGTCATGTGATTGTTTCAACTGGTGTAGCAAAAGCCTTTGACAAATTCCAATATCCCTTCATGATAAAAACCCTGGGGATTCTAGAGATGGAGGGAACATATCTCAGTATAACAAAGGCCATCTCTGATAAAAAATACAGCCACCATCATGTTTAATGGAGAAAAACTTGAAGGAATCCCATTAAGTTCAGGAATTTAACAGGATGTCCACTTTCATCACTCCTATTCAATGTGCTGCTTGCAGTCCTTAGCTAGAGCAATAAGAAAAGAGAAGGAAAAAGACTGATACTAGTAGAAAAGGAAGAAGTCAAAGTACTCATATTTTCAGATATTGTGATTCTATACATGAATCTAGATACCACATTCTCATTATCCATTCATCACTTGACGGGCATCTGGGCTGTTGTCATGTCCTAGCTATTATGAACATGAATGATCATGTATCTCTGTAGTAGGAAACAGAGTCCTTTGGGTCATATGGTAGATCTAGTTCTGGTTTTCTGAGGAACTGCTACACTGATACCTATATACAGTGGAATAATATTCATCTGTGAGGGACAATGAGATTATGACAATTTCAGCTAAAAAGCATTATACTGATTGAGGTAACAGATTTAGAAAGACAAACATCATATATTCTCACTCATAGGTGGGCGTTATCATTGGATCTAAGATTTGTGTTTCTAATTTGAAGTACCTGTAGAATACAGGAAACTGGAAAGGATTTGCTGCTGTGGAGGGGGAAGGAAGGTCTTAAAGGAGAGGGTAGTAGAACACAGATGACATGAAGGGGGACAGGGAAAGAGTGGGGAGGGAGATTTAAGTGAAGAGAGGATAGACAGGAAGGTAGGACAGATGACGGGGTGGAGGAAGAATAACTAAGGATATTAGAAAAAGTCATATGGAAACCTACTATTTTATAAGCTTCATATATACACATATATATCCTATATATCCATGTAAATGAGCTTAATTGGAGTTATCCTACATAGGGGATTATGCTCCTCCTAGAAGCCATATGTTGCCAACTAAAAGTCCCAGTGCCAGGTGTGGTATACCTCCCCTTGTGTTGTTGGTCAGAAGTGTCCCAGAGACCTCCAAAACAATATAGACTATGGCCACTGCTCTTGGTTACTCACCAGAACTTGATGGTAAGACCCTATGATGAAGACACACATGGTCACAAGACATGGAGAAATCAGGTTAATGCTGACCAGGAAGTTTCCTCCCTCTGGCTAGCTCTCATAGTACTGGAAGGCATGATGCAGGTCACTGGGGGAGGTGGGGGAAATCATCAACAGTCTTACCTAGTTGTAATCTGGTCAACTGTGATGCTAATGACTGGTATGACAAGATCTACCTACGGGTGTAATAGTGGCATGAATATCATGGGGCAACCAACTACTTTCTGATAGATATAAGGCCTACTTCGAAGAGGAACACACCATAAGCCTGGCCAAGAACGCATAGTTGGGGAGCTTACAGGCCTCATAGGTGAACCTGCTGCTATTATTCTGCTAAAAGAACATTCAAACTGCCTTTCTAATTTGTATCTCTATACCCGAAGATTAGTGCAGCTCTCAGGCCTCATCAGAGACATTTCATTGTGTGGCAGATGTTCAGGAATACACAAGTCCTGCACAGGATCAAACCAGTAAGCATTATAGCATGGAATGGGAAGGGGTTCATAAGCCCCCTTCCTAACTGAGGAGCTGTTGACAGTTGATGGCTTCTGAGGGAGGGAGAGTTAGTTTTCTTTAAGGGTGTGACCCTTCCTGTACGGGTCAACCACTCTCCAGAGGATGGCTCCACACCTAGAAGATTATGAGCAACACACACTGGACTTAATTATTTTTTAAAGAGTACATAAAGTTGGAGTGTAGGTATGGAGGTGGGGATGGATCTGAGAAAAGTTGGGGGAGGAGTAAGAGAGTGAATATAATCAAAATACATTGTAGGAAAGTATCAAAGAATTAATAAAATACTTTAAAAACTCCTTTTACATCCCCTAAACCCTTTAAAAAAGAACCAAGTGCTTTGAAATCCTCCTTCCCAGTGCTGGGGATAAAATCCAGGTCCTCAAATATGCCAGGTAAATGCTCGACCACTGAACTATCCCTCTACCCCCTTGAAAGCACTGGAACGTGCTGAGAAGTTGCTTCTCTCTAGGACTTAATATGGCTGCCTTCCCCTTCCCCGGTGATAGTTCCCAAGGCAGTTTGTTTAGGAAAGCCTGCCTGTAAAACTGCCTAGTGGTGGTCTCAGTGTAGCAAGCCTAGGCATCGTCTAGCATGGCTTTCCCCGGGTAGAGAAAACGGGTTTATGCTTCATCCGTTCCCACTTCTAATGAATTAGACAGACAGAGATTGTGAGGACCAGAGAATGACAACTCCTCTTCTCAGGTGGAGCTGAACTTGTTCCTGCTCAGGGACAGAGTCTACTTAGAGAAAAATTATACCTTCTGCTCTTTCCTAATTGCCTTCTTCAACAGCGTTTATAATGTGAGAATCATTAACGAAAGCCTGGACTCACAGTTCCTGCAACGGTAGAAATGGCCAAGAGGAGTCAAGCTTCGCTCCTCGAAGAAGTTTACTTGGCAGACCAAATCTCAGAGCTTGCTTTTTTTGCTGAAACACGATGTTCCAGGATGACGGGCACATTGACTTTGTAGTTTGTCTGATTCTGTATGTCTCCCTTGCCAGTACAGTAGGCAATTTTTTTTTTTTTAGGGAACAAAAATGACTAAGCAAGTGACCTGACTCGAGGGTTAGTTTAGAAATACAAGCCATTCCCGAACAGGCCTGTCGTTCACTGCTATGTGTTGTCCATGTTTTGTCGGATCACCAGCAGTTACCCCGTAGGTATCCGTGGAAGGACATTTGGATCACGAGTCCTGCTTGGTGTGAAATGCATCTTTCAGAAGTAGCACCGTATAAAATAGCTTCATTTATTCATTGAATTTTATTTAAATCACTGAAGAGTTATTTTGGAGGGTGGGATGGGGACTAGTTTATAAAGGCCAATTTCCAAATCTTAATTCCTATTTGCATTTTGTATTATTTGGAGGTTTGAGGTTCAACTACAAATTTGGTTCTTGTTTTTTGTTTTTTTTTTTTGTCCCCTCAGAACTAAGAGTGTCTGTAAATAGTTCAGCTGATGGCCAGGAGAGAGAGTGAAGATCTCCAGTAGCTCATAGACTTTGTCTAATGGACAAGGAATCCAAGCCTTCCAGAAATGCTCCTAATGTGCCGGTTAAAATTATTTCTGGGCGATTACAGCAGGATTTTGTAACTCTGTAACCCTTTGATTAATTTAAACTAGGGTTACATGTTGAATATATTTAAGTTGTCTATGTTTCACTTCTGTTTATGGAACTAAAATGTGAAAAATGTCAGGAGTGGGTGGAACTCCGCACAGTGTATGCTGGTAGTGGGGCCAAATTCAAACCTCTGTGCTCCATGTGCACTTGACCCTTGCTAGGCAGAAAGACTCACTCTGGAATTTAACACTGGTCCTTGTGAAGCAGGGATAGTGTCCATGCCCCTCCTCCATGGTGAAGATGCTGAGCCTGGGCCTCCATCCCCCTCCTCCATGGTGAAGATGCTGTGAGCCAGGACTGAGCATTTTGATTGAGACACAGTGACTGTTCAAGTTTGGTTTCACTTGCTGTGATAAAACACTGACCCAAACCAAGCTGGGGAGGGAAGGGTTTGCTTGATTTTGCAGCTAGCTTATAGTCCATCAGTGAAGGAAGTCAGGGCATGAACCTAAGGCAGGAACCTGGAGGCATGAACTGAAGCAGAGACCATGGAGGAGTGCTGCTTGTTGGCTTGCTCAGCCTGCTTTCTTATAGACCCCAGGATCACCTGACCAGGCATGGTAGAACCCACAGTGAGCTGGATCCACCCACATCAATCATTAATCAAGAAAACTGCTCTGAAAACATGCCCACAGTCCAATCTGATGGAGGCAATTCCTCAACCAAGATTCTCTGTCCATGTTGTCTGGGTTTATGTCATGTTGACTAAAACTAATCAGCAGGGTCACCAGTTGCTGGGCAATGGCTGGAGGCTGGAATGCCAGTTCTGGGAAGGGGCTTCTGTAGTGATCTTGTGGTCGTGGTTCCCACAAAGGTGGGCTGGAAGGAATTGGAAGAGCACTCAGCTCTCTTATTTTACAGAAAAGTAAGGGCTCGCACAGAGGCGGTAAGCATTGTGATTGGCTAATGAAAGGGAGCGTGAAGGGGAGTTTGCAGCAGAGTGGTGGAGACAAAGAAACCTGGGGTACAGACAGATTCCTTGGGGTCCAGCTGCTCGTTTTCTGTTGGCACTTCTCAACTGAGCTGGTGACTGGTACCCATGCTGTTCTGGAGGTGGCCTGGATGGTGTGGATAACCTGACATTGACTTCCAGTGGGAAGGAAAGTCAGTCTTTTCCCCATACTAGTTCCAAACCTCTGCCGTTAGCTAAGGAGAAATTTCTCAAGCACTTGCAGGTCTGTCTCCTCAACCTTATGCTCCAAGCCCAAAGACAACAATGGCTGACTAGAATTTAATAAGCTGTAATGTTGTTGTCTTATATGTTTATTTATGTTACCTCCAGTTTCCAGCAAATTTAGATAAGAAAATGAGTTTGTGTGGAAAAAAACAAACAAACAAACAAAAAAAACCTAACAAAAATAGTCCTTGTGGCAGGAAGTCACAGTGGACATGGAAGCAGGTGACACGTTTGCCATTCACTGCACAAAGAAGATGCAGAGGGGGCTGAGGGCAGAGGTGGAACTTAGTAGTAGTGGAGTGATAGGTATTGGTGCAAGACCTAGCTCATGCCTTTGAGGAGTTTCTTTTATTTGAGAAAACAAGGCACGCACACGGGGGGGGGGGGAATGAATTTAAATAATCACATGTCTAAATAGTGAACACTCAGAGAAGAAAATGTCTTGCTTCTCTGCCAGAGGAGACAAAGATGTTTTAGGAACATTGCAAGATGCCTCCCTCTCGGCTGGGCGTAGGGAAGATGGCAGCTAGGAGGTGGGACTTCATCCAAGTCTAAAAGAAAAGCATTTTAAACACTGAACAGAAGAGTCCATGACCAGCAGAGTGGTGGTTTTCCAGTACAGTTTTAAAAAGATTAATCTACATAAATTATAACCCAAGCTTTATTTATTTACTTATTTGGTGTGCATGTGTGGCGGGGGGTCTGTATGCACACATATATGCATGCATATGGATGCTAGAGGACACCTTCAGCTGTTGTCCAGCTTTCTTTCTTTTTTGAGACAGGGTTTCATATTGGCCTGAAACTTGCCAGATTGGCTAGGCAGGCTACCTAGTGAGCCCCAAGGTCTGCATGCCACTGCCTCCCCAGGAATGGGATTACAAGTGTGAGCCACCACACCTGGCTTTTCCTATGGGTTTTGGGGATCAAACTCAGGTCCTCATACTCACAAGGCAATCACTCTGCTGACCGAACTTTCTCCCCAGTCCCAAGCTTTATTTTTCATACATTTTTTCTTAGTAATTTTTCAGAGTTGCAAAAACATGCTCTAATGTGTACTCTAATGGAGTGGGAATAAGTTTAAACAATCGAAAACACAGTGTAAGGGACTAGATCTTTTACAGGTTGTCCCTGCTAATTTTTGTTGTCTGGAACCACCTGGGAAGAGAGGACGTCAATTAACAAATCATCCTCATCAGGTGGGACTTCGGCTACGTCTGTGAGAGATGATTTGGTTGATGGTTGCTGTAGGAGGGCCCAGAGTCCAGCCCGCTGTGGAGAGCACCATCCTTAGGCATGTGGGCCTGCACTGTATAGAAAATCTAGCTGAGCAAGCCAGAGACCGAGCCAGTAAGCATCATTGCCCCATGGTTTCTGCTTCCGGTTCCTGCCTTGATTTTCCCAGGTGATGCACTATGACCTGCAAGTATAAGATGAACTAAACCTTTCCACCCCGAAGTTGCGATTGGTCAGAGGACTTTATGAAATCCCGCCTTTTGAAGACTTCATCTTTTTAGTGTCAGGCTCCCTTTTATTCTTTTGTTTTGGTCAAGATTAAATGAAAAACACATGCAAGTGAGGCTTATTTTGCAAAACAAAATAAAATTTATTGTTTTGAAACTTTGAGTAAATATTTCTGGATTTGGCCTACTTTTTTGTGTTTGTTTTTATTTGTAATTCTAAATATTCTACCATGTTTTAAGGTACATTGGGAAAACATTTTCTGGGAATAGTAAAAATTTCAAGTGTCCTTGAAAGCTGTTCATTAACACCCCAAATTAAACAATTACCAATTAAAGGCTATAAACTCTTGTTAAATATTCTGCACACTTTGGCTTTGAGATGGGATTTCCTATTACTCCACTCTCATGATTCTAGAAGACTTTAGCTAAATGCATCCCCAGATTACAAAGCATGCTGCAATCATTTCTCTTCCAAAATTCAGCAGCGTGAATAGCAGTTCTTTTGCTACAAAATAATCAAAACCAAAAACAAACCTCAGAATAAACAGCATGATGATCACACTAGATTCATTGTTTTAAGAGACAAAACCAATATGAATGATCATGTGTGAGAAGGAAAAAAGAAGACTTGTTGCATGATTATTGTGAGATATTGGAAAATCAGTGAGTGAATCTTGGGAAATGCTCAGAAACCAAGGTTGTTCACAGGATGAGATAGCAGAAACATAAGTAAAAAATTTCATTGCATATGGTTGCTGCTGAGGTTACCTCTAGTCATCCATATTCTGGAAATGCTTCCAATTGGCTAAAGTTAAATTATATGATTCTGTTGGAGTAAGATAAAGGAGTATATGACCCTTTTTTGTTACATAGGATAAGGTTATTTCTTCCCATTAACTATATACAACAACAGGGTATCAGGAGGGAGAATAGAGTATTGGATTGCCCCAAGTATCAAGTATCTATTATAGTTGGTGAACTGATCAAAGACCACAACCATTAGTCTTAATGGACAGATTCAGTGTGTGTTCATCCGGCTCACTTAAAAGCCTAAAGCAGCCTCTGGTATCATGACTCAGGCTCTGTGGAGAAAGACTGATTCCAGGGCTGGGGCAGAGTAGGTACAATGTGGACCAGGAACAAAGGTATCCCTGTGCTTGTGGGACACTGGGCAAATAATTTAAGTTCCAGTGATTATCTTGAATGGATTTGGAGTCACATAACAGACCCTCTTTCTGGGTTGATGTAAGGGTGTTTCTAGAGAGGTTTAAAGGAGTTAAGAAAACCCGCCCTCAAAATGACTGTGGTCTCAAATCAGTGGTTCTCAACCTGTGGGTTGAGACTCCTTTGGAGAGTTGAAGGACCCTTTCACAGGGGTCACATAAGACCATCAGAAAACATAGATATTTACATTATGGTTCGTAATAGTAGCAAAATTACAGTTATGAAGTAGGAATGAAAATGATTTTATGGTTGGGGGTCACTGCAACATGAACAACTGTATTAAAGAGTCACAGCATTAGGAAGGTTGAGAACCTCTGGCCTAAATGAAAGGGAGAGAGTGAGCTGAGCAAGAGGATTCTGTGCCCTCTGCTTGCTGAGTGTAGAAACAATTTGACCAGCTGCCTCTGTCTCTCACTCCCAAGACTTCTCCACCACGTTGGACTGTACCTTCAAAATGTGAGCTGAAATAGTCCATCCTTCCTAAATTTGCTTTGGTTGGGTCCTTTGTCATGTCAGTGAGGAGAGTAAAAAACAAAATTCTCTATTTAGATAGAAGTTTTAGTTTTCAAATAAATTGAACAACTCATACCATTAAGTTCTAGTGATTTGCCAGCAAGGATTTAGACTGAGATGTAGTTCCTTACAGTGGTTGTTCAAACAACTTGAACAAGATCTAACCTGGCGCTAGACACCATCTTTTCCTGCTCTTCATTGCCAGGCATGGAACATATGCATGTCTATAATCTTGGCTCTTGAGCAGTTGAGTCAAAAAGATTGTGAGCACAGGGTTGGCTTGGACTACACGGTAAAAACCATGTCTAAAATATGAAACAAAATCAAAAAGAAATGCTGTCCCTGGCTAAGTTCTTATCATTCCACAGGAGAAGCAGCGGTGTAATTGTTATTGCTCACCATGCCTGGGCTTCAGAGCCTGTTTGTATTGAAAGAGACAGCATCTCCCTAATGGCATTCACACCTGACACTGTTCCTCCTGTGGGCTGTCTGTGAACACCTGATGACTTCTAATGACTCAATCAATTGTTCTTTCATTCCTGGGCTTTGCTGATGCTTAAAGCTCAAAGTCAGCAGGCAAAGGTGAACTAGACCTTGTTTCCTGGTATGTCAAGTCACCAGATACATTTTACAGTCTAAATGCGGAATAACCTGGTTTTCAGCCCTGTATTCTCTGGGGCTCCCGAGTCCTTGCATTCCTAGAATTTGCTCTTCCGGTGATGGCTGTACTTCTGCCTTGTAGACCTGACCAGCAACCCAGAGAAAGCACAATGAACTCCCGACTGGAAGGAGAGCAGTATTGTTCATATGGGAATGTTTATCTTGCTCCTGTCACCCAGAGAGCAAAAGATGACAGAATGGCAGTCAGGGCTCAATGATGCTGCCAAGTACATGGTGGAGAATTAACTTGACTCAAGCTGTGATTTGGTCTTTGTCCTGGGGCAGTGATGTGAATTATGATGGGAGAACTTGGCCATTTCATTTCTGAACTCTGGAATAATTGAAAACTATGAGTGTTGCCTCAATCCATGGGAAGTGTCAGGGATAAAAATACGGCATGTAGACATGCACCCCCAAAAATATTCTGAACACCAAATGGTCAGGGTGAGCCTTCCTGATTGGCAATGCTTTATGTGTGTGGTCCCATGCAACAAATGCCATCCCTGACCCCATGGGGAGAGGCTAGCCAGGGATCTGTTGACTGGTCCCTTCCTGAATCCTTTCCTATATTATCTCTGTGCATGCGAGGTGACAGTGTGCTCCCCTTCTCTGTAATACACGTCAATGGTTAGTGTAATGGTATTCTGTGTATTCTGTGAGCCCTGTTAGGGAATGGCAGAAGCTGAAAGGGATTTGAAGACACTCAGATTTGCCATTTATGGGAGTTGTCTTCTGTACTGTTCCCTCTTGGCCAGCTTGGGGAAGAGCCTTCTAGGGATGCTCAAGAGCCATGAACTGTATAGGTCTAACATGGACAGGCAAGAGCCAATGCATAGGAACACACATGGGAAATAAATCTTTTTTTTTTTTCCCGAGACAGGTTTTCTCTGTGTAGTTTTGGTGCCTTTCCTGGATCTTGCTCTGTAGACCAGGCTGGCTTTGAACTCACAGATATTCATCTGGCTCTGCCTCCCGAATGCTGGGATTAAAGGTGTGGGAAATAAATCTTAAGGCACACAGTAAACAGTAGGTGGCCCAGAGATCTGAACTCATTCTGTTTCTCAAGGAATGAGAACTACCCCAGATGAGCAAGTCAGCACCATTCTTATGATCCAGGCTTGAAGGATCTTATGCAAAAGATAAAGGGAGGAGAGATTAAATCTTGGAATGTAAGGGGGTGGGGTATGAAACATGATGCACACCCAATAACATGCTTGGTTCCAGTGAGTCCCAGGAGCCCAAGGAGAACTGAAAGTCTAAGAATTATGGGTGCTCTTAAAGTACACAGCCTCCTGAGGTTCCGGAAATGAAACTTGCCAGGCCTAAGAGCAGCGTTGGCCTGGAATACCTCTCAGGAAGTGCTCAGCAAGTGATAGCCTTGCCAGCAGGACAGAGGAGCTGCTCTGAGGTGCTTCTCTGGCAAAATACGGTACAACCCTAGCACTAAAATTATCACAATAACAGTTCATTAATCACTAAAAGATATGTATTAATGGTTCTATACAGAAGATAGAGATAGAGATAGATAGATAGATAGATAGATAGATAGATAGATAGATAGATAGATAGATAGATAGATGAGAGATAGACAGATTTTTATGTTAACTTGACACAGCTAGAGTCATTTTGGAAGAAGGACTCTCAGTTGAGAAAATGTCTCCATAAGATTTACCTGCAGCCAACTCTGTAGTGCATTTTCTTAATTAGTAATTGATGTGGGAAGGCTCAGCCCATTATAGGTGGTGCTATCCCTGGGCAAGTGGTCCTGCGGTATATAAGAAAGCAAGCTGTGGGAATAAGGCAGTAAGCAGCACCCCTCCATGGCCTCTGCATCATCTCCTGCCTCCAGATCCTGCCCTGTTTGAGTTCCTGTCCCAACTTCCTTCAATAATGAATGGTGATGTGGAAGTATAAGGTGAAATAAACTCTTTCCTCCCTGAGTTGCTTTTGGGCATGGTATTTTATCACAGCAATAGAGACCCTAACTAAGAGACTAATAGATGAGAAGGGACAGTTCATGTTTACCAGGGCTATGGACTCACTGGTAAATGTGCAGAGTATGGGAGCTAATCATTATTTCGCAAATATCCTGATAAACATTGAAACTGGCAAGGATCATGAATGGGTGCTATATCTAGAAGGCTATATTGATTAGGATTAGGGTATTGGTGAAATTATTAAAGCCACTCTACGTAGTTAAAAGGAGATTTATTTAATGGCGTAACTTACAAATGAAGGGATAGGTAGGTGGCGGGTTCTGTAAAAGAGGCAGCGCAGTACGGCGATGTTCTCTGGAGAACTCTCCTTGGTCTACCGCTAACGTCCACAGTCCAAGCAGGAAGAGAGAGCTGGCCCATCCAGATCTCGGGTCTCCAGGGCCTCCCTCAGCCCCGCCTTGTAGGCGTGACAGTTGTCGAAGTCTCAATGGGGGTTGGAACTTCCAGATCAAAGCTGGAATGGCTACCCACTACATTAGGGCATCTATGTGGTCCATAGTATGTCATTTTAGCTACAAAGAAGGAAGAAAACAGCCATTTTTATAATGTAGAGAAATCGGAGAACACCTCCACTGAATGATCAAATTAACATCAATAACAAGTGCCAGGCAGGCATGATGTACTTCCAAATAAGATGCTCCGTGGACACGACACGGTCCTCATCTGCTTTCTGTTGCAGTGATGCACACCACGACCAAGGAGGAAAGGGTTACAGTCCATTATCGAGGGAAGTCAGGGCAGGAGCTCAAGGCAGGAACTGAAGCAGAGACCATGGGGGAGTCTTGTTTACTGACTTGCTTCCCTGCTTATGCTTCGGACCTCTTGCCCAGGGCAGTGGGATAGGACCTCCCACATCAGTGAACTATGAAGACAGTGTTCCACAAACATGCCTACAGGCCGATCTGGTGAAGGCAATTCTTCAACCCAGCTTTTGTCTTCCCAAGCTGACAACTAAGATTAGCCATCACAGCCACCTCTGCAGTAGTCCAGCTCAAAGTACATATGATACAAATATATATATGTAAATATATATAATTACAAAGAAATATCATAGAAGCCAACATGGAGAATGTTCTCTTTATAAAAGGGATGAGAGTACATTCTTTTTTTTTTTTTTTTTTTTT
>CABHPH010141263.1:13603-26804 GCA_902168325.1 Peromyscus nudipes | reverse complement strand
TTTTTTTTTTTTTTTTTTTTTTGGTTTTTCGAGACAGGGTTTTCTCTGTGTAGCTTTGCGCCTTTCCTGGAGCTCACTTGGTAGCCCAGGCTGGCCTCGAACTCACAGAGATCCGCCTGGCTCTGCCTCCCGAGTGCTGGGATTAAAGGCGTGCGCCACCACCACCCAGCGAGAGTACATTCTTAAAAGGCATTCATAATCAAAAGACAAAGGGAAAACGCAGAAGCACTCCAGTCTGAGGAGGCTGGAGAGACATAAAGAAGATAAGAAATAACTGACTCTAGACTGATCCTCCAGAGGAAAGGAGGGAAGAAATCATAAAAGACATTATTGGGTTAGCTGAAAGTCTGAACATGGATGGTTGGAATATTGAATCAACCTGAATATATCAATTTGATAACCGTGGTACAGTTACATAATAGAATATTCTGTGAAATATACACTCAAGTATTGGGGAAGAGTGAATAATGATGTGTGTACCTAACAAATTCTTCAGAAACACACACACACACACACACAGAGAGAGAGAGAGAGAGAGAGAGAGAGAGAGAGAGAGAGAGAGAGAGAGAGAGAGAGAGAGAGAGAGAGAGAGAGAGAACACAAGTACTGAAGCCATGGAGCACAATGTTGATAGCAATGGATCTTAGTAATGGAGATACTAGTGTGCTCTGTGTTATTTTAGTTCTCACAACTTTTAGTTCATTTGACATGGTTTCCAAATTAAGAGGTAGGTGTTTTCCTATTCATTGAATTGTCTTTAATCATTGATTCCTTTATATATATTCCTTTATACATACATATATATACATACATATATATAATGTATGTATAAATCACTATGTCCTAAGTTTATCTGCTTTATGCAGTTTTGTACAAGATTTTGTTCATCTGCTTTGACCCCTATAATTTTTTGATGTCAAATGATGCACAGGCATGACCCTGGAGAAAGGATGCTGAAGTAATTGTAGGTAGCTGTAGTGGGGCTGGATTAAAAGCTTTTCCAGACACACATACATACAAATACACGGGGAGAGTCCAATATGCTAAATGTGTTAAAGAGAAATGTAAAGGTCACAGAGATTATTTGCATAGCATTCTTAGAACCATGGTTTTGGAAAGATTCATAGAGTGCATTTGGTCTTTCCTTTCGCCCTCAATATCAATGGTTGACATGATCTCATTAAGGACCTATAAAATTAGCTGTGTACAAAATACACAACCCATTGCAACATTTAAGGATCTCAATGGTCAAAGTCTTCTGAGGGTTTATTGTATTGTTCTGTTCTTGGGGGTGAGAAGGACATTTTCAGTTAGATAATTAATGACTTCCTAGGAGGAAAGTCACTTCATAAATCCCAAACATAAATATTTGAGTTCTCAATGTTTATCTTCCTCATATTAAAAAAAATGGACAAACAGCACTGATTCGATTCACTGTGTTGACTACAGAGAATGAGCAATTATGGCCTATTAAGGTGACCATGCTCTAGTAGCTGGCCCCATACCAATGCATATATAGGCAGCAAAAAAAAAAAAAGGAAGGTTCTCTCACACAACTCCAGAGGCATGTGCAACACCACATATATGTAACAGATGGACTCTTCTGGAACAAACTTCCCTTGACTGAGACCTCCTGGAGTTAGGCAACAGGACAGCAGTGGTTCAAATGCTGGTCCATCATACAGAACACGTAATATCAAGTTTCTCTTCACCCTGAGAAGAGACCCACCAGCATTCCACTTGCTGAGCATAGCGTGAGGCCTGCCTGATTGCTTCCTCAAGGTGGGTTCAAGTGGAGATGTTGGTGTCATTCCCTGGATCAACTGAGTCTCTCTCAGGCTAGGCTCTCAGGAAGGTGAACACAAAGCATGGTTGCTCCCATGGTGGATGCTGGGAGTTCCTGGAAAAATACCCATCTCGCTCATTTTGCTGTTGGGAGCCATCTTCCCACCATGGGCTTCTTCTTTGACCAGAAGCTTTGCAGGCAGCTGTACAAATGAACCTGTGATCTGAGAAGGCATCTCAGTGAAGGAATTCACTCTTTTGATGCCATTGGTTAACAAAGAGGGGAGCTGGAAGAGTGGAAATTAAGAAAGCATTATGGTTGCTTTTAATGTCAACTGGACACGCCTTAGAAATCACTTGAGTAGGGAGCATCACCTGAGGAATTGTCCTGCTTGCCTCGATTGACATCAGAAGGCCCACCCTGACTGTCGGCAGCACCGTTGGATAGCAGCCCAGATAAAAAGATGTATTTCAGAAGGAAGTTAATTTGAACCTTCTGCTCTCTTGGCCTTCCCTCTCCCCATGGACCAGATTCACCCCGTTGTGGCTGCCTATGCTGATGCCTTCAGTGAAAGCAGAATCAGTGTTTCCAAGCTTTCATCCTGGAATGGGGATGCGCAGCTCTCCGGGAACTTACCCAGTCTCCAGCGCCAGGCTGTGACGACTGAGGCAGCCCCCTTGTGGGCAGAGACAGCTATTCTGGGGCTACTCTGACAGCTGAGGGGACAGTTGAGGCAGTGAGCCTCGAGGGCCAAGCACTTGGTTCGCAGGGTCTCCTGTGTGGTTTGGTTGTCACTGTTCTAAAGGTCACTATATATCTCCTATCCCCTCAAAGAGCCTGCCTAGAACAGGAAGTGTGCTTTTGATGAGGGTGTAAAGGGCAGAGGGCACACTTATCTCCTGTCATTTTGCAATGCATTTTTACGGGGAGTGCTGTGGGTTTGGCAGGGGCATGTGGGAGAGCAGAGATCAGAGCACGAAAATAGCAAGTTTATTCTTATCTTATTGATTTGTGAGAGTTAAAATACACTGAAGACTATCCTGTGCCATTTGCATATATCCTAAGCCCCTTCTTTCTGACAGGCTTGATTATATATATATATGGTGACAGTGGGTTTATGTTTTAAATTTTCCTTCAGTGAGATTTACCAATTATTTCCATTTTGATTTATGCTTTATAATTTCAATTTTTTAAATTTTGAGATGGAGTCACATGTAGCCTTTTATAGTTAAGATCATTGTGTGAGCAGTGTTGCCATGTAGCTCAGACTTATCTCCAGCTCTTGCTTGGTCTTGTGAGTGCTGGGATTATAGGCATGTGCCACCAAACTTGGCCAGCTTGAAGTTGTTTTTTTTTTTTTTTTTTTAAGATTCCTGGTATTGAGATTTTTTTTCATAGACGAGGTTATCGTCTAGGCTGGCCCCAAACATCTGGGCTGAAGCAAGCCTCAAATTTCAGCTTCACAAGCAGGTGGGATAGAGGAATGTGTCTCATCCAACTTCTAGAACTGAATATGTGACAGAGATTGGATCTCATAAGGAATGTGGTTCTTCCAGGACTTTTCAGGAAACAGTCTACCTTCTCCAATGATGTACCATCTCAGCTCCAGTAAGTTCCAAGTGTGATGGCATTAGTCTCTATTCTCCGTTACTTTTGTGCCTAGACATTTCCTTTCTCTTTATTTTCTAGACCAACTTGTCAAACCCAGCCAAAATTCTATGGATATTATTCTAACTTAATTTTATTTATAAATAACTTCAGGAAGAATTTCCTTCCTCATACTTTTGTCTTTTCATATGTGATCATGGTTATGATTACTGCATCAGCTAATTAAGGTGCTTGATGGTGGGATACAGCTGTAATCCCAGCATTTGGGGCCAATACAGGAAGCTCCTGACTAGCCCTGAGCCATATTGTAAGATACATGTGTTTGTTTATTTTAGTTTTGTTTATCTGTGTTGGAGATTTATCCCTAGATAATTTCATGTCTTTCTGGCTGTTGAAAGCCTATCGGTGAGGGAATTAGAGGTATGTACTGGCCTGGCTCAACAGTGTAATTTTAAATATTGAATCTTCTACTTGATTATATTGGTATCTGTGAATATTATTGAGTTTTCAAACATAATGTTTGATCTTATTATTGTAGGTGGCTTACCCCAACTTCTGATGCTATAGCAACTGGTCATAGTTCCCAAGACCAGGCAATTCCTCAAGAAATTTATTTGGCTCACAGTTCTGAAAACCAGAAAGCCCAAAGATGTGCCAATAGCTGCTTGGGCTTTCTTGTTGCATCATAATGCGGTACAGGGCATCACATGGCAAGACAGAGCCAAGTGTGCTGTCTCAGGTCTCCTCTCCCTCTTGTAAAACCGCTAATGTCATCACAGGAGACCCGCCCTCACGACCTTATCTAGTCTTGATTACCTGCTAAAGGTCCCACCTCTAAATAGCCTTCACATGAACGTAGGGATTATTTCCGAAACAAGTTGGGGATGGATTGTTAGCAGCAATGCTGAGAAACCCTGTCCTATTATTTCATTGTCCCTGAATGCAACAGTCAGCCTTTCTTCTAGATGCTCCTCTAAGTATTCACTCATATTTCAAATATTTTTTTCCGTTTTAGTTTTTTTCAGTTTTATACATGTGCATAATGAATTTGTTATTTTCACCTCTGGTTCCAATCTCTCATCTTCTTTACCCGTCCACCAAAAACCCTTCTTCCTGACAGTTCCTCTCCAGCTTTCATACCTTCTTTTTGTGTGTGACTCGTGAGTTTGGAGTTACTTGCCGAAGTGTAGGAGGGAGGTTATTTACAGGAGCATAGGCAACTTATCAGTGGCTCCGCCGTGGAGAAAATGATGACCTCTCCCCCTAGCAATCATTAGTTGGCAACAACAGACTGCCTGGAGGACTGGGGCCTCATGGATCCCTCCCCATCCACGATGAAATGTTGACTGCTGAACTCTGTGTAGATAAGCACAGCTTGTAGTGAGTATGTGAGTGCAGCAGCCATGGCCTGAACAGAAGACAGCTTGTTGCCTCTCATGTCCCAGTCCTCTGGCTCTTGTAGCCTTTCCTCCCATCGTCTGGGATATTCCCTGAGCCTCGGAGGGGGTCATATAAAAGTCTCGTTAGGAGCAGGTACTCCATCGCTTGTTCTTGGCACTTTGGCCAGTTATGGTTTTTTTCTCCATGGTGTATTGCTGCTCTGCAGGGTTTCATGCCCTCCGCTTCTCCCATGTTGCATTGCTGCCCGGCCGGGCCCCATGCCCTCTGCTTCTCCCGTGTTGCATTGCTGCTCTGCCGGGTCCCATGCCCTTCGCTTCCCATGTTGCATTGACGTTTTGCCGGGTCCCAGGCCTTGTGATTTTCATGGTTGAATAAAAGCTTCAGAGTTTTCACAAGAGATTGATTTCTTGACTGAAAATTCTCTTGCTGTGGGATGGTCTGTATGTCAAACATGTTGCTTATTGGTCAATAAATAAAACACTGATTGGCCAGTGGTCAGGCAGGAAGAAGTATAGGCGGGACAAGGAGGAGAGAATTCTGGGAAGTGGAAGGCTGAGCCGGAGACACTGCCAGCCGCCACCATGACAAACAGCATGTGAAGATGCCGGTAAGCCGCAAGCCATGTGGCAAGGTATAGATTTATAGAAATGGATTAATTTAAGATATAAGGACAGTTAGCAAGAAGCCTGCCACGGCCATACAGTTTGTAAGCAATATAAGTCTCTGTGTTTACTTGGTTGGGTCTGAGCGGCTGTGGGACTGGCAGGTGACAAGAGATTTGTCCTGACTGTGGGCCTGGCAGGAAAACTCTAGCTACATTCTCTGGAAATTTTCTCATTTGAAACGCACTCTAGTTAAGATTGATAGCTGGACTGTAATAAAATCCTGGGTCAGAAGAGCTTTCCTTCACAGTTCTCAGGCATTGCTCCCTTTCCCTCAGATTTCCAGGGCTTGCTGGAGAAGTCTGGGGGTATTCTGAGGTCCAGTGCTTTGTATGCCACTTTGTGTCCTTTGCAGGCAGTCTTTGGAGGCCTTTTCCTTGTCACACAGGTTATTCATGATACTAAACCCCGATGTAGACATGTTCCTTTTTGTCCTGAGCATGTGGAGGACCCAACTATGCCCTTCAGTTTTCATTTCTTTACTGAATTTTCTCTGGTATCTTATGTTCTTTCTAAAATCTGCAATTTTTATATAAAATATTCTTGTAGTTTTTGTACCATGAATAACAACTTAAGAGAAAGGGTCTTTCCATGTTGCTCACATTAGCCCCGGATGCCTGAGCTGAAGTACTTGATCCTCTTGCCTCCCATGCTCAACTCGGTGGGATTATAGCATTCATCACCTTGCCTGACACCACAATCTTATTTTGAATTTAAAAAGCAAGATGTGTATGTTTGTTAAAAAAAAAAACAACAACAACAAAAAAAAAACATTCCTGCTGAAATGCAACAGATGAAACATTAAGAAATAGGGCTGGCTGTGGCCCAGATGGGGAGTACTTGCCTAGCATGGATGAAGCCCTGGAACTCAATCCTCAGAACTACATGAACCAGACAGGGATGATGGGACATGCTTGCAGTGCGGGCATTTGGGAGGTGGAGCCAGGAGGATCAGAAGTTCAAAGTCATCCCCAGGTACACAGTAGGTTTCAGGGCAGCCTAGGCTACATGAGACCATCTTTAAAAAAAGAGATATAAATCAACAGCATAATTACATATGTGTGCTTAAAGGCCCAGCAGAAAGCTCAATGTTTCTTGCTATCAAAGTATTGCTGAGTGCAAAATAACTTCAAGATGTTGGAAATCAATGTTGCACGGTTTAAAATGTCTCAATTCTATTGGTGACTGTGTTGCAAATATCTTGCTTTGTGCTTACATCTTCAGAGAGGCAACACTGTATCTGTGGCAAGTTAGGAAAAACTAAAATGTCCTTTTTCCTCTCCAAGCTCATAGACCTTTGGAGAGCCCTTGGCACCACGAGTGCCCTCCTCAGATGGTGCCTTCCCTAAATGCATCTTCTAATTGTGTTTCCTCCTAATTTTACATCTCTTTGCTCTTTGTTCTGATTCCCAGGAAATGACCTTTGTTCTCCATTCCTTGGCTGGAATTTTCAAGTTGTGCTTTAGATGTCTAATGATTCTCTTTTGTTCTCAGAGTTTCCTTAATTTTAATATCCTTGCTTTGGCTTTTCATCCGAAATATTCTTTCCTGTCTTCTAAAGATGTAAAATAAAGGTCACTTTCCACTTTCTTTTCTTCCTTATATTTTTATGTCTTCATCCTCAGTTCTCATTGCTCTTTGGTTATTAGTGACCACGAGTTCAAAATAATCAGCCATGGGACCTTTCCAGATGGTACTTGTCACCTCTTCCATAATTTCTCTGTGATGGTGGAGGGTTTTTAAAAAGGTGGTTCATAATTTTCACAAAACTTTAAGGATATAGCTCAACACACTATACAAGGTCAGGGCGGGACATTTGCATTATGCCACAGATTCCCTGTGACCTTTCCCAATAAGCATCCCTGTAAGGCAAAACCTCTACTGATGCCAAGTAAGTCTTGCCTGTTCTTGAACCGCTTATAAATGAATAAATGGAAGCATACATTATTTACATTCTCTCTTGCCTCTGGCTCTTTTCATTCAATACACCTTCAACAGTCATGTGTCTTTGTAAAGGTTCAGTCTACTTTTTCCCTGAATAATGCCTTATGTTATGAATATATTACATTATTTATCTGTTTACTTATTATGCACTTATCTTGTTTCCAATTTTTGACAGCTACGAATAGTGCCTTACTGAACTTCCGCATATTAGTAATCATAAACACATATATCACAGTGTGTGTGGAGGTCCAAGGTCAACTTGTGAGAGTCAGTTCTTACCTTCGGCCATGGGAGTTCTGGGGCTGTCACCTAGATCACCTGGCATAGCTCAAGTGCCTATATCAGCTGAACCATCTTGTAGGCCCCCTCTCTCTAGGATTCTAATTTCATCTTTTAAAAACTTAAAAAAAAATTGAAAAACAATGATGCTTCTATGTGACTGATTTCACTCACATTTCCTTATGGTATCTCTTCAGGAATGCATCATTTCTTACTGAGGTATGCCCTTTAACAGTGAGTGTTGGTGGAGATGAATTCCTGGGGTCGTGATTCGGACTCATTCTTCCACAGTTATCTCCATCACCCTTGCCGCCGTGAAATGATTGCTCCGGGTCCTTCAGCAGCTGTTATTGCTTCTGGGGAGTCTGGGACTGCTGGCTTCTTATTACTTCTTAGGTAACCAGATTGCTCTTTCTCACTGGTAGCTCTGGAGATTTCCCCTCTGGAATTTATATTCTGTTCTTCCATTATGTTGTCTTTGGTGTGGTTTCATTTTTATTTCATCTTGTTTGATAGAGCAAATACTTTTGATGTAAGGTTTTATTTACAATTATGCAATATTCTCAAGCCATTATCTTTCTAAACACGGCCTTTCATTATTTCCTCTTACGAGTCTCTTTATTATTCCTTGTTATTATTAGCTGCCAAAATTTGTTAGAGATTCAAGTCCTTCATCTAGCATTCCACAGTTCCTAAACATGCTTATTTTAGAAATATTTTCAGAACCGGGAAGATGGCTTAGCTGGTAGAAACACTTGCTGTGTGAGCCCCACAAGCCTAGTGCAGTCCCAGAGCCCCTTGTAAAAAGCTGGCTGGGGTGGCACGTACCTGTAATTGGAGCACTTCTATGGTACGATGGGAAGCAAAGACAGAGAACCAGCCTGAAGCTCATGGGCCATCGAGGCGCTGTTTAAAAGGCCTGAGAGAGACCCTGCCTCCACAAAGTGAAAGAAGGCCTTCTCAAATGCTATCCTTTGAGCTCTACATGTGCATGGTGGCACACACCCAACACACACACCAAATTAAACAACAACAACAACAACAAACAAAAACATGTTTTATACTCTGCTGAGCCATCTTGCTGGCCCATGACCCCATATCTTATCAATTGCTACCAAAGAATTGGGGAAGGAAACACTGAGTAATTAAATAAATTCTTCTTGTAGGAAAATGCTTCCATTTCCTTGTGGCATTGATAAAGTATTAAAATAAATAAACACTTACTTTATTTGATAATAGATCCTAATTAATACCTCAGTTAAGTAATGAAGTAATTACCATTGCCCAGGGAGCTTGTGCTGAATGTTGCACGCACACGCATGTGCACACACACACACACACACACACAGAGAATTAAAGCATAATATGGAAAGGAAGGAACAATGTCACCTTTAGGGTTGAGATGGTTTGACATGTTTTTTTCAAAATCATTTTTTTTTTGTGTGAATATTGATAGACTTCAGACCACCTTTATGAGCACATTGTTCTGTCCCAAGGAAGCTAGCAAACAGAGTTTAAAAAAATCTATCTTTCTTGCACCTCAGTTTGGAGTAGAAATGAATGAATGAATGAATGAAGGAAGGAAGGAAGGAAGGAAGGAAGGAAGGAAGGAAGGAAGGAAGGAATGAGTAAATGAATGGAATTCATTGATGAAAACCCACCAACTCAACCTTTAGGCAAAGTCTCCATAGAAACAATTCTGATGTGCTTTGACAATTCACTCAGTCCCACTCATCTACTGAGATTCTGGAACTGGAGCTGCCCACTAGTAAGACTGGCTTGGACTCTTTGAAAGATGTGCCTGGACCAATAAGCTGTGTCCATGAGCATGACTGTGATCTGCCTAGTGCTTCATTTGCTGCTCTCTGCCGGGGTTTATGATATATGTGTCATACGTGTGAGTCATACATGTGTGTATGACAAACGTGTGTATGTACGTTTACTTTCATAATTACACAAAAACATCACATCCTTTGGATATGGTGCCTCTTGTATCATCCGGTGTCTTAGACATTGACTTGAAAACTCTTTGTCCACTAGTACCCCTTCCTCACTGGTCACTTTGTGCCCTGCAGGCTGACTTTCGCTTGTCGGCACTTACCTCTGTGACCCAGGACTTTTCTCTGGTTGTCAGACCTGCCGCTCCTCAGCTTTGAGCTGGAAGGAGTGTCCAGATGACAATAACCCCAGGGTCATAGGGAGAAGTCCCAATAGCTTGCCTAGCATCCTTGCCTTTGGGAGAGATCACTCTAATATGGAGTCTATACTTTCCCAGGGTTTCCTGGGGGGAAAAATTCTACTTGTCCATGCATTGGTAACTTGCTTGATAATGTACATTCAACTAAATGTTTTCTTTTCCCTCCTTTACTTCATTACTTTCCTTCCTGTGTTTCTTTGGATCATTGCCCAATTAATTATTCCATTTGAAATTATTTTTATTCGCATAAATCAACTGTATGAAATAGTAGATTTCACTATGACATTTTCACATAGCACATCCCCAGAGGTATCCAATGAGCCTTGGATGCAGAACACCCTACTGTCAGCTAAGGCTGAAAATCTGTTGTGTCCAGACAATAGAAGTCGTCACCCCAGCTCAAGCAGCAGGGCAACTCCTCACTACCCTGCAGCCACCGTGTGATACTCATCTCAGAAGTGCTTCCAAATCTCTCCTGGCAGAGCAAGCCACCTGGACCACAGAGCCAAGGCATGCATTACCTGCCACGTGTGAGAAAGCAAACAAATTACTAATAACAGGGCTGGCTCTGGTCCTGAAGTGCTTTCTCCAGCACTCTGAGCCTTACCACAGTGTAAAACTTTGCAGAACACGAAGAACTTCCTTTTTCCAATAGTGTTTCCTTCCCACAAATTAAAACCGCATTGTTTCCAGCAGCGCTTCTGTTCACTCCACTGCTCAGTTATTTATGCAGTGCTCTGCTTAATGATGGTGAGCGGTGCCCTGAGGTCTCTCTTCTCCACCTTGTTGGTGACCTAGCCCAGGATTTAAATCTGGAAGAGAAAGGCATCCAGGAACATACCATGGAGAAGAGGAGGACATCATTTCTATAGCCTTTTAATTGTAGGATGTAATTTGCTAAAGCCCTAGTCCAAATGGTGACTATTCATTCAAATTGGAAAATAAAATGTAGACAATGTTTTTAATGGATACATGAAAATATGTTATCTTGGGGAGAGCTTTTTCTTTATACATAGAGGGATTGATGAAAGTATATTGTATTGGGGCCCAGAAAAGAATAACACCAAACTATGCAAAGCTTCCATCCTTCTACCCACACAGCCTAGAATCCCTCTATCCCAAAGTCAATCATAAAACACAGAAATGTTATTCAAACCTCCCTCTTCCTTTGTGAGTAGGACTGACCATGAAGAGATTCTCCGACTTACTGTGTCTTATAGTAGAACATATGACTTATCACTGAGCAGCAGGTCCTTGCCCAGTCCCAGGAGCAAGAAACACTGAACAGACATGCCAGAATGATATGAGCAGATAGGTCTGCCTGAGTTCTCCCCTCAGACCATTACCATGAGGTCCAAACATATCAGTGCAGGCCTATATACTTTTTCATTAAATCCAAACAAAAAAATAGACAATTTTCCATTGGTTTGTGGGTCTTCATGTTGAAAGGCTCACCTGAAATTTAAAATATTTTGTTTTGTTTTGTCTTTGAGATATGATCTCATATGTCCAAGAGGTCCTCTAACTTGCTATGTGGCTGAGGATGATGACTTACTGATTTTCTGGCCCCCATTTCCCAAATTTTGGGACTAGGTGCATATACCACCACATACAGTTCATGTGGCACTATGGATTTGTATCATTTTAAGCACATATTCTATGTGCTCTGCCCGATGCAGCACACATAGCTTGCCTTCAAGGCTCCGGCTGGCTCCACTCCACTGATGCTGCTGTTCTTGGTGGCCATCCCATGGTACTTGCATCTCCAAGATGCTGGGGTCTGCTGCTGCAACTAGGTTGCACTGTCACCAATAGCCTCTCATAGGAAAAAAAGATCAGCATTAAAAAAAAAAAAATACAGCCGGGCGGTGGTGGCACACGCCTTTAATCCCAGCACTCGGGAGGCAGAGCCAGGTGGATCTCTGTGAGTTCGAGGCCAGCCTGGGCTACCAAGTGAGTTCCAGGAAAGGTGCAAAGCTACACAGAGAAACCCTGTCTCGAAACCCCCCCCCAAAAAAAAATACAAGAAACACACAAATGAGACCCATAAAAACACAAAATCAAAAATCATAATGTACAAACAAAATACCAATGTCCAAACAAAGCAATTGAGACAAAGTCTACAAAAATGCTACTGAGTTTGTTTTGTGTTGGCCATCTATGGCTGGGCATGGGAATCTGCCCTTAAGCCTAATTAACATATCCAACGAGACTCCAGTGGGCCACCTGCCCAGGGGTGGCACCCCTGACAGTGGGCTGGGCACTCCAACATTAATAATTAATCAAGAAGCGTAGGCAGAGGGGAAGAGAAAGATGACTGGAAAAGGGCGGCTTTCCTGAGTCGGCTAGAAGCCTAATGCAAGGGAAACTTCCAGGCGTCTACAAGGATGGCCCCAGCTAAGACTCCTGGCAGCAGCGGATGCCTAGCCTGAACTGGCCATCCCCTGTGGTCAGATTGTCAGTGGAGAACTTTCATCCAGTGACTGATGGAGGTAGATTCAGAGGTGATAATTGTATGAGTATTAGTTACTTTTATTGTACAAATCTCCGAGAGAAACTACCTAAGTGGGGAAGGATTTGTACAGTTTATGAGTTCAGAGTTCATCCCACAGTTGCTTGGTCCCACATGCTGAGGGAGAACATTGTGGTGGTGAGGGCATGTGGCAGTGCCCCGGCCAAACATTGGGCAGAGCTTGGGGAGTCCTGCTGGGGGGAGGAGATATTGTAGGAGCTGGTGGGGAGGGGCAGTCAGGGACATGGGAGAAAAACCCACAGAAAAGGCTAGCCTGGTCCACGGGAACTCATGGAGTCTGAACCAACAACCTGGGAGCCTGCATGAGACCGACCTAGGCACTCTGCATATATATGACAGTTGTGTCGCTTGGTCCTACTGTGGGACGCCTAACAGCAGGAACAGGGGCTGTCCCTGGGCTTCGGTTGGCTCTTGGGAGCCCATTCCTTATGCTGGATTGCCTTGCACAGCCTGAACGCAGCGGGAGGTGCTTGGTCTTATGGCAGTTTGGTATGCCATGCTTTGCTGATGCCCATGGGAGGCCTGCCTCTTTCTGAGCGAACATGGAAGAGGGGTGGGTGGGTGGGGGGTGCAAAGGTTAGGTGTGGGGAGGGAATGGAAGGAGAGGAGGGAGGGGAGACTATGGTAGGGATATAAAAATAAATAAATTAATTAATAAAAAGGAGCAAACAAAAATGAAAGGAAGGAAGGAAGGAAGAGAGAGAGAGATAGAGATAGAGAGAGAGAGAGGGAAAGAAAGAAAGAAAGAAAGAAAGAAAGAAAGAAAGAAAGAAAGAAAGAAAGAAAGAAAG
>CABHPH010141263.1:0-13593 GCA_902168325.1 Peromyscus nudipes | reverse complement strand
AAGAAAGAAAGAAAGAAAGAAAGAAAGAAAGAAAGAAAGAAAGAAAGCCCCCATAGACTTGCTTCTGGGCCAATATGAGAGGCAATTACTCAACCAAAGTTCCTTCTTCCCAGGTGACTCTAGTATGTGTCAAGTTGACAAAGACTAGCCCACACCTCTGCCATGGTGACTGTTGGTCTGTGCTCCCACTGCCTTGAGTAGTGATGGGAGCGGCTGCCATCTGAAATGCCTGAGGGACGTGTCTTGCAGCAGGTCAATTGTTCTCCTCAGATTGTCCAGAAGGCAGAGTCCTTCAACTGTGCCCTAGGTGAGGTCATAATTGTATGAGTATTAGTTACTTTTATTGTACAAATCCCCGAGAGAAACTACCTAAGTGGGGAAGGATTTGTACAGTTTATGAGTTCAGAGTTCATCCCACAGTTGCTTGGTCCCACATGCCGAGGGAGACCATTGTGGGGGTGAGGGCATGTGGCAGTGGAGTCTTATTCACGCAGGGAGACATGCAAGAAGTAACCAGGGACAAGATACCCCTGAGGACCTACTCTCAATGACATACATCCACTAGTTAGGTCCTTTTTCAGTCACTGTGATGGGCAAGGTCTGGTCAGTTCATCTTGTTCCGATGTTAGGTATCTGGTTTCTTTTCAGTGGCCCATCAACCAGGGATTTCTTGTCTGCAACTTTAAATTTGCTCCTCCATGGTTTTTTGAACAAACTACAATTTTCTGATCTTCACGCTCTGCCTCTTATTACCAATTCTCACTATAAATCTGAATAAAACCAGCCAGCGGCCATCACACCACATCTGGAATGCTGTGCTGTCTTGAAGATTCCTCTGCCACGTTAGTTTGTCTGTTACTTTTAAATTTAAATTGATCCCAGATTTCAGGACATGCACAATATTCCAGAATGTAACATGCATGATCTCTAGCCCAGCTCCAGCACACTTCTTATTTTCACCTGTAACCCGATAAGCCTAGATCATCCACATTCTGGTTGGTATTCTGATCCTTTTTTTAGGTGTTAGGAATTAACCTTGGGGATTCACAGACAGTGGGCATGTGCGCTACTATTGATCTATATTCCAAGCCCTGTTAAGATCTTTGGGGATATACATGTGAATCCTTCATTTAACTCTGATTACAGCCTTCTCAGCAATCCTCAGCCTCTATCTTCAGACTCTTCCAAATCCCTACTGCAAATCAGTTCAAAGGCTTAAGAACCATGGGATCAGATTTAGTCAAAGCAACGGGCCCACTTCTTTGGTACCAATTTTCTATGTCAGCTGCTGTTTCTGTAGCCGTAACAAAATACTTGACAGAAATATCCTAAGGAGGGGAATTTATTTTGGTTTATGGTTTCAGACTCAGTTCATAGTTACTCAGTTCTGTATTTCTGGGATCATGGCAAGGTGCAGCACCATGGTGGGGGCAGTGAGGGGAGAATAAGGGTGTTCATCTCATGGTGGGTGGGAAACACCCCCCCCACACACACACAGGAGGTACAGGATAGCTCTAAAAATCCATTCTTAGTAACCTAGTTATTCCTGCAACATCCCATTTCCGTAGTTTCCCCTACCAACACCAACAGCTGAGGACCAAGCATTCAAAACATGAGCCTTCAGGGGACGTTTCATTTTAAAACCATAATAACACTGTAGTGTTAAAATAGCCATAATGTTGAAAAAATTACGTCAATAGGAGCAAATACAAGATATAAAGAAAACAGAAATATGGGGATACCTTGGCAATCTGGATCTAGCATCATCTTGAGAATGCTTGTCTGTCAAACACTAGAGTTTGGACTACTAGGGAGCAAGAATTCTCTGTTTATGACAATATGAGTGTGTTCAGGCATCTGTGACTTCTTTTATCACCAAGGGTGACAAGTTGAGGTGATAGAGACCATCACAGCTTGTGTTCAGGTAGCTATGACGTCAGCTTTGAAACCTGAACTCATCCTGCTGACACAGTGGAGACTCAAGGCCTCCTGTTCTAAGGACTCTGGCCTGCCCAGTGATGGGTTTATCAAGGTGATGCTCCTGTGAAGTCCTTTTGCATTATCGGCCTCCATACAAACATGGTGTTTGCCTTCTTACAGATGGAGAAACTGAGTCAATGAGGTGTTAGTAACTTACCTGCTTATACCATACTAAGTGCGGAGCGTGGATTGAGGCAGCAGCTCTCAATGGCTAGGACCCTTGCACTGTAACAGCCTTGTGCTCTTTGCAGCCCTGCTGGCCCCTCCAAATGGGCCTGATGCATCTGCTCACTCTTACACTTAGTGCAGCATCCAAAGGAGAGCGTGTCCTCAAGTGTTTTGTAACATGAACAGCGGATGATGTACTTAAGTTCTGGCTTCACAGTTTCCTTTCATTTGACCCTAGCTGCCACCCGAGCCTTGGCTGCCTTCCCCACATAATGGAGACGCTAATGCCTGCCCACAGTAACACAGTGTTGTTCAGAAATCAAATGCATTTGTGAACAGGCTTCTGTAAGTGGGAAGATATTTGCTAAATGTTTAGAGTTTAACTTTAAAAATCCACCCACAATGATGTGTGTGCCCTCACTGCCGTGCTCAAGGGCACAGATTCCACCCTGTCCAGACACAGTAATGAATTTAAGCTCTTTCAGCTCTCAGCTGTTTCAGGAGATGGTTGCCCTTCTTAGCTCTATTTTATAGAAGGAGAATCGGATCTTAGAGAGGCTGAAGAACTTGTCCAAGACACACAGACATGGAAAGAAAGGACAGAGTTTGAACAGCATCAGTACCTATCTGCTAGCCTGGCTAAATGTTCTTTTCTATGTCTGCTTAGGAGAAAAAGAATTTCCCCAAAGATTACAAGGTGTCAAGACCAGAGGTGGTGATCTTGTCTGACCCTCCTCACTGAAGAAGTGATGAGATTGGGTTTGAGAAAGACTGACCTTGAAAGGTAGGTGCCTGCCTGGGGCTGCCCTCAAGAAGTGGTCTTCAGAAAGATGGAGCTCATTCCCTCCTGCTCTGGCAGGATCCGAAGGACACCCAGGCCATCCCAAATGTCCTAGGTTGTAAATAAACTGAAATTCATGCAATTGCCATGTAAACCTAGGCCTTCTTAAAGAATGAAAGAAAATAGAAGAGAATTAAAAAGCAGGTTCTGTTTCACACGCAACTCAGCTCTGCATGGTTAATCACTCACTCAACATGTCAACATGAACGCGTTCCTGTCAAACTCTTCTTACGAATTGTATTTGACTAAACCTCCACCATCTGTATTTCATATATAATTTTATGGTTTAATCTTTCATTTTCTCTTTTAAACAAACCAGCTGGACTGAGTATCGTTTTGTAAGTTTTTTTTTTTTAAATCTGTCTTGGAAATCTTTGCAAATCAGGACATGTACCATTATTACATTCTCTCTCTTCTTAGACTTTATTTTACTTTTTATGGCATGTGTGCACACACAGATGTGCAGATGCCCACAGAGGCCAGAGGAGAACATCTAATTTCCTGAAGTTGAAGTTACAGATGGTTATAAGCCATCTGATGTGGGTCCTGGAAGCTAAATTCTAGTCCTCTGGATGGGCAGCAAGGGTTCTTAATGGCCGGACCATTTCTCCAGCTCACATTACTACATTTTGTAAATGTTGAGTGTTATTCTACAGCACGGTCCTCACTTGCTTGACCAGTTTTCTACAATGGACTCATGTGCTCTTTTAGCTTTTTGTTTCTGCAAAGTGTGCCAGACTGTACATCCCCCAAGATGTATCTTTGTCCACATATGCAACCATGGTAGTTCCTAGGTGTGAAATCACTAAGTCAGAAAATAGGTGCATTAAAAAATTTGTGAAGACTCATAATTGTTCTCCAAAAATGCCTGCTTTAGATTAGACACTTCTCTGTACAAGTTGTCATCATGGGATATCGTGTTTTCTTTTGCAATGCTAGGGGATTGAACCTATGGCCTCACATGTGCTGGGCTACTGTTCCACTGCTGAGCCACACCCCGCATCCTGACATCAGATGTTATAAATGCCTCGCTGGGATGATAAGTGAAACGAACACAGCATCTTTGCCACTCTGCTCTTCTGAGTCCAAGTGACATAAATCTTTTCACACAGTAATTGTCATCTGCTATTCTTTTGTCTTGGGGTTTTACAAAGAAACCAAACACATCTCTGCCCATAGAGATTATCATGGACCAAATGTTTGTATCACCCCAAATTCATATGTTGAGATCCTATCCTGCAAGGTGATGCTATTAGGAGATGTGGCCTTCAGAAGGTGATTACCTCGTGAGAGCAGAGTCCTCACAATGTGATTAGTGTTCCCATGATGTAAAGGCACAATGAGAAAGCAGCAATCTGTGACCTAGAAAAGGCCTTCACTAGAACCCCACCATACTGTTACCCTGATCTTAGAATTCACTGTCCACACAATGAGAAATATGTCTAGAGTTTGTAAGCCACCCAATCAATGGTACTTCATTATAGTAGCTCAAACTGATGGAGCTTTACCTTGTAAAGTATGAATAAAAGACCAAATGGGCTAGAATTCTTAATGGATTGGACTGTTGAACATATGCTTTTGGTAGCTTGTCACAGAAGTGATTTTTTTTGAGGTTGCATGGATACAGAGGAATTCTAATTTAAACAGAGGATAAATTAGTAGAGCGCGCTTCCTACAGAGAGCCGAATATGAAAGTCCAGATTTAGAGATAGATGTATCCAGGAAATGCTCACTTTAAGAAAGGGTTCTCCACCCAGGATTCCTTTCTATGTCCAGCTCCCTATGTGTACTTAAAGTAAAATTTCTTCTGTGTCAGTTGCTTCTCCCGTTCCTTTGACCAAACACCTCACAAAGGCTACTTAAGGAAGGATTTGCTAATTTTGCCCTCAGAGTTCGGAAGGGATACAGTCCATCATGGCAGTAGCAAGGCTAGAGCCTGAGGAAGCTGGTCACACTGGGTCCACAGTCGGGAAGCTGAGAGAAATGAATGGTTGTTCTCAGCTTGCTCCCCGCCTTGTTTTGTCTTCTGTTTGATGCCCTCTGTGAGACGGTCTGCCCACTTTCAGGGTAGGTTGCTGTGGGGTGTCTTTCTGTATGCTGGGAATGTGTGTTGCTCTGATTGGTTGATAAGTAAAGCTGCATTGGCCTATGGTGGGGCAGGAGGGAGCCAGGTGGAGAAATCCAAGAGAGATAGTGTGTAGCATGAATCTTAAAGAGTCTTATTAATAAAATCAAACCTGAGCCAGGTATTGGGGTGAACATTGGAAGGTCAGAGAGACAGAACAAACCACAACTAACCTCACCTGGCCAACTTCTCAGCTGATCTTGTTTCCTCAGACTGGATGCCCCGAGCCCTCATCCAGAATGGGTCTCAGCTGAACTGCTGCTCAAAAGCCTGAAAGCTTAACCAGGCCAAATGTTTCTCCAGGCCAAATGCTTCTCCAGGCCAAATGCCTCTCCAGGGCAAATGCCTCTCCAGGGCAAAAGCCTCTAGTTTCTGGTCCTCACGCTTTATATATCTTTCTGCTTTCTACCACCACTCCCTGGGATTAAAGGTGTGGCTTTCTGGGATTAAAGGTGTGGGTCACCACGCCTGGCTGTTTCCCATGTGGCCTTGAACTCACAGAGATCCAGAGGGATTTCTGTCTCTGGAATGCTAGGATTAAAGGCGTATGCTACCACTGCCTAACCTCTATGTTTAATATTGTGGCTGTCCTGTTCTCTGACCCCAGATAAGTTTATTAGCATACACAATATTTTGGGGAACACAATACCACCACAATAGTGAGAGGAGAAAGGAGAGTGGGGCAGACGCTGCCAGCCGCCGCCAGGAGAAGCAAGATGTAAAGTACGGGTAAGCCACAAGCCACGTGGCAAAGTATGGATTTATAGAAATGGGTTAATTTGAGATGTAAGAGCTAGCTAGCAAGAAGCCTGAGCCATTAGGCCATATAGTTTGAAAATATTATAAGCCTCTGTGTGTTTATTTGGGGTCAAATGGCTGCGGGGCGTGGGTGGGAGAGATTCATCCCAACCGCAGGGCTTGGGCGGGACATAGGAAAACTTCCAGCTACAGTAGGTCTTCTTTCCTCAGTTAAACTTCTCTGGAAACACCCTAAACAGATACACCCAGAATTTTGTCTCCTAGATTACTCTAAATCCTTTGGTGGTAATGGTCAAGGTTAATTACTGCACCCTCATAAAGACCTGTTACCTACACAGAGCACCAGGAATATCTCTAAGAGTAGAAGAAATGTAAGTCTCCTAAAATATGTAACCAAGTCTCTTCTCCAGAGGGCACAAACACACAACAGTTTGTCTAGAAATGTGCTTTTCTTGGTAGGGACTTCCATTGCTCAAAAAATGTATACTCATCATGTACTTTACTGATATTTCTGTATTCTATTTTATTCATCTTTATAAATTAAAAAGTATTTAATTCAGTAACATCCCTCATGAGAAGGGTGGGTTCAAATGAACTTTTTCTTCCTATCCAGTCACAGGGAGCCCACCCTAGGAATGATGATGAAACTACCCAGCCACTTCTTTTCCTTGGTTTCTTAGGGATTCTGTCTTTGCACACATGTTAAGAACCTGTTACGTGTCTGTTCTGCTCTGTTATTCTATGCTTGTGTTTTTGATCAAATCCCAGCATGTCATTTTGCTACTAAAGTAAAGTTGATTACCAGGTAGAACTGTCTCTCACTGCTCTTTCATCTTTGCAAAGGGATGCCAGTCTTGTGTTATGTTTTATAAAGTAAGTGATGAGAATTTTAACTGGAATAATGCTAAAGTTCTCCTTTATAATTGAAGAGAATTACCACGTTGACTGTGTTTCCCTTCTTTAAAAATCACTGTATTTTTCTGAAACTGCATTAGGCAATTTTCTATTTTTGACTGAACATTAAAAATATTATATTTGCTTTCTACATATAGTTCTGAAATGTGAGGATGAATCTCATTCTTCAATATTTTATTGAACTTTTAGATAGTCTTCACTAAGTTTGCCCAAGCCACTCTATATTTGAGTAGGGAAGTGCCTGAGTTTACTCATACAATACTAATACAAATAGTATACAGCTATTTACTTACTTTTATTCACAAATTTTATGTATGTCTAAAACTTTTTAAATAAAAACTTACTTAAAATTGAAAAAAGCCTTCATTAATTTTTGTGTCTACTTCTTTGGGTTCATTAGGAATAATGATTTGTCTTTTAAAACTAATATTTTTATTTTTTTTTCCAGAACTTTATGCACTTCTAGCCCATCTTACCAGGATCCATGACTTTAATAATCATTTACATACAGAAGAAAAGAAAAAGGATCATGTTAAGAACCAATTATGTGAGAGACGTTGAGATCCTAGAGGTAAAAGTGACTCATATGTTAAAGGAAGATATAATTCAAGGTGAGGAGTGCTACCCTAGGGATTCCACTCATTAGAATCTTTCTTAACCAAATAATAAATCCAGAGGTGGTGGTGGTCCTTTTTTTCACTCTTTTCTCTTTTAGGGGGCCTGCAGTCCAGCTCCCCAATAAATCACACATGGAGGCTTATTCTTAATTATGAATGCCCCACTTTAGCTTAGCTTATTGCTAGCCAGCTTTTCTTAACTTTAAATGATCCCATCTATCTTTTGCCTCTGGGCTTTTCCCGTTCTCTTATTTCTGTAAATCTTACTCTTACCCCATGGCTGGCTGTGTAGCTGGGTGGCTGGCCCCTGATGTCCTCCTCCTTCTCTAGCTAACCCCCTTTTTTTTCTCCCAGATTTCTCCTTCTATATATTCTCTCTACCTGGCCCTGCCTATCTCTCTCTCCTGCCTTGCTATTGGCCGTTCAGTTCTTAGTTAGACTGTCGGGTGTTTTACAGGCACAGTAACACAGCTCTCCAGAGTTAAACAAATGCAACATAAACAAAAGTGACACACCCTAAAATAATATTCCACCACACAGAGGCACAGTTTGGTGTATGAGAATGCTAAGATCAAGATTTACCAAAAGCCAAGCAAACTGAACACACACACTGATGGATAGTTTGTGGCCCTGGATGTGATGGAAGAGAAGGCAGGCATTAAACACTGATGTTCATGAGGGAGGTTTGATAACTGGAGAAAATGACTCTGAGTTATTTATTTAAGAAGCAAGAGTGTAGCTGGAGTTTTCTCTTCGGGTCCCGCTAAGCCCTGGCAGTCCCTTAGCCCACTTATAAAATAAACACACAGACGCTTATATTATTTAAACTGCTTGGCCATTAGCTCAGGCCTATCATTGTCTAGCTCTTACTCTTATATTTAGCCCATTTTTATTAATCTATACTTTGCCACGTGGCTCGTGGCTTACTGGTACCTTACATCTTCCTTGTCCTGGCGGTGGCTCCAGGCAGTCCCGCCCTCTGCCTTCCTGTTCCCTCAATTCTCCTCTCTGTTAGTCCCGCTGTCTGGCTACTGGCCAATCAGTGTTTATTTATACAGAGCGATGTCCTCAGCACAAGAGGGAGGGGGATGATGTAAGTACTCATATAAAATGCTCAAATAAACAAATAAATACAAATGAAAAAGAAGCAAGACACGAATCAAATATACACATAAGCTACAAATCCAAGTACATGAGCTTGCGGTTTCCCAATTCCCAAATTTACAGTTGAAGCCTGTCTCAGTGGGAGGTGGGGCCTTTGGGAACAATTAGTTCATGAGGATGGAGCCTCTGTGATAAAATTAGTGCCTCAAGAGAAAGCACAGTGGACAGATGTTCACTCTCTCTTCTCTATAAGCCATGTGGATACAAATCAGGAAGTAAACTTTCACCAGAAACTGGATCTCCTGGCACCTTGGTCCTGGACATGTTAGCCTCTGGAAACAGGAGACATAAGTGTTTCTTGTTCAAGTCAGATCTCTTCTACTTTGCTATTATCAAATAACCTAGATAATGGGTATTTTGTAAAGAGCAAACTATTTATTCCTGACAGTTCTTGACTCTTGGAAGTTCAAGGTTGAGGGGTCTGCATCTAGAGAGGGCCTTCACCCAGGATCATCCCCTACAGAAGGGCTAAAGAGTACAAGCAGCTGCTCAGAGATACCTATGCTGGACCACTCCTCTGTGGGTGCTCCAGTCAACAGTCCTAGCTAAGCCTAGTCTAGCGCCCCCCGGAGGACAAGAGGTACATAGTGAGTTCTCTGTACAGTCCATCCAGCTTTCACTAAGCGACATCCAAGGATGCCCTGTGGAATGGAAGGATCACTCAGCCACACCCTGCCTTGATGCCGGAACCACATAATGGAGAAATACCACAGAATGGTTGCTGTTCTGAGTTAGCTCTTGGTGCAGCAGGACATGATGAGGGCAGTGGAAGATGGCTTTGTATTTGGGAAAGGAAGTGCCTGAACTTCCTGTGTGGTTTTCACATTGGTGTCTATAAGAACATAGAAAAATCTCTAGGCAGTTCATGGGCTTCCATGAATTGGGGAATTCCACCCAGAAAATTCTGTGTGCCGCAGGCCTTGTTCTCTTAAATCAGTTTTTCTGAATTCCCCCAGGACATCGACACAGCCTTTTCTCCAGCAACCATCTGGCCGCTGCTGCAATTACTTCATCTGATCTTAGATACACAGCATGGGCATCAAGGGACGGAGTTCCACTCTGCAGAGAAGTCTTTTGAAAATGCCAAGGGACGCTCCTGGGTGATGACTATGTGCTATTCCCCGTGGGAAAAATGACAGTTCAACAATGGGGTGGATCAGGCCCAGAACAAACATCCTCATCAGTTCCCTTTGGTGGAGCCTTGTATGTGGGAGTAGGGCTGGTTTTAATCCCCCTAAAACAATTCTCTGACATGCATGGGTCAGAGCTTGTTACAGCTGGGGCAGTCTCCAGGGTTCATCTAATCCTTCCCTCTCATTTTGTAAAAGAAGAAACCCACATCTCATATGTATAGGTGTGTTCTAAATTAGATAGTTTAAAACTGGCAAAGAGGCAGAAAACCCAGTCTCCCTGCTCCAGGCCCATATTGTGTGTGTGTGTCGGGGGAGGGGGAAGTGTGTGAGTACACATATACATACCTTATATGCCCTTACATAATTCTAGGCTATGATAAGAAATGGGATAAGCATCTGGGTAAGGTGGGGTAGTGTGCACCTATAATCTTAAATCTTAGCACTCGGAAGGCTGAGGTAGGATGATTATAAGTTTGAAGCCACCCTGTGCATCATAGCAAGATTCCATCTCAAAGCAGAAACAAACTAAAACTAAGAGAAATTCTAGATTTTTAGCACTTAATCAGCAGGTCTTTCACCTAGTGGTTTACCACCAACAAAAGTGAAAGAAATCTCCACTCCGAAGCTCCAGTGTGTGGGCAGTGGCTGACAAGTTGACCCTGGGGTTGGCCCCATCTGTGCTGAGTGGAGCTGAGCTTGAGGGCAAGTGGGGAGACCTCAGGGCTGGTGCAGAAGCATCTCTGGTTTCTTAGTCTGCAGAGCTGGGCAGGTGCTGGTCACCCTGCAGCTTGCTGGCCTCAAGAATGCTTGTTTTTTTTAGGGCTTTGGAAGGGCTCACAGGGCATTGTGTTTGCTGGGAACAGGCTCTCTGCAAATGCTTGCACTGAGTATGTGCCTTGCGTCAGCCTTATGTTGTTTTCTTTCTTTGGCGTCTGAATGCGAATGTGTGGATCTTTGCATGGCTAATGAGAAGTTGCATAAGGAAGGCTTCAGTAGGTAATATTTACAAGAGACTAATTTTCTCAATGAAAATGTTTTATGGATTTCCTTTTTAAGAAAAAAAGAATTGTTCTCCTAGGCATTGATCTTAAAGCTTGCTGTGTATTCTGAGGTTTCTTCATTTTAACTGTTACTAAGTTCAGAGAAAAACTGGCCCTATGTTACCCTCCTCCCGATCTTCTAAGTTCTCTGTGAAACTTTGAACTGAAGAAAGGAGACAGAATCTGCCAAGCCTGATAGGACTCAGATATGGTTCCTGTGTGTTCCCAAGAGCCTGTGTGGGGGAAGTGTATAGAGGTGGGGAATGCTTGGTGGCCTCTCTGCCCTCAGACTGGACTAAGGCAATTCGCATGGGACCCAGAGACACTCGTGAGAGGGTATTGATAACAATAGCAAAGCTGGTCCCTACCTTCTTTTTGAGCATGTGATCTCTGAGTAGTCAGTAGTGACACTGAGCTGATGCTCGCTCTGTGCCCTTCAGTCCCCAGAACTGTGAGCTTTAAAAAAAAAAAAAAAAAAACATAAATAAAACCTCCTTTCTTTTCAGAGTTATCCAGCTTCAAGAGTTTCATTGTAAGAACAGACAATGAACTAATAGAAGGTATTTCTAAGAAATGTAAATTTATTTAAGATGCTTAATTATGTCCCTGGGTTGCTTTCTAGGGTGGATCATACACACTGTTTAAAAAAATGATTCCAAGTTCATGCACTAATTTCACCTACCCCGAAGCTGGATGAATTCTGCCTCCTCCTTCCATGCTTTCAGACAGTGAAAATAATAAGCTGTTCTGAGTGCTCAGACCTGATGTTGGTTTTTCCACATAAGCATTTTGTTCTTGTTCCAGACAGCATCTGCCTGGTGCAAAACCTCAGCCAGTTCCTGTATTACCCGACTGAGCAAAGGAGACTATTTTGAGGCTCTCAGGGGCTCATAAATTAATTCTGAAAACACCAACATAGTCATCTCTCTGAAGCTTACCACAGGGACACAGGATCCTGGAAATGAATCCATGTAGAAAGAAGAAAACAGAGCTTGGAGCTGTCCAAGGAGGTGGTTTTGCTAAGTTTAATGCCCAAGAACAGGCCAGTGAATAACGGCTCATTATCCCCACCTGCTCTCCTGGTTTCTTTGGAGGTCTTCACTGTGATTGGCAGGGAAGTTATGTCTGGAAAAGGCCTGTTGAGACCACTGTAGGAATGAGTTGACAAAGTCTTGCCTGCTCAGTGAGAAGCAGCATGCATTTGTTCGTGTGGGCTGAGCCGACCCTGCTCACTCCCACAAACAAATCCATCTTTGATTGCTTACAGTGCAGCCTTTTCAACGAGTTAAAATATCAGCTAAGATCTCCCAGAGCTACAAAATATACAGTTGGCAACTGCTTCCAGAGGGGGAAAAAATCCCCAAACCAAAAAGTGTATAACTCTTCAAATTGCATCAAGGCTTTGAGTCTGGTAGGAGAGGTGACTGAATCTTAGAAACGCTCTTTCTGCAGTGATGGGAGAATAGCCAGAGACCTGAGGGACACTGGGGCCCAGTCCAACTGGGGAAGGATGCTGTGCAGAGCCAAGGCTTGCTTGTGGCCTTCTGTCAAATGTACTGACCTTGACTTTGAAGTGCAGGCCTTAGGCAGGGCTTAGAGTACCAAATGTGATCAGAAATGAGGAGGAAACCTAGAGAGTAATGCATGTCATGGGGACAGGCAGTGTAGGATAGGGACAGTGGTATGCTGGGAAATGCTCAATAAATCTCTCACAGATCATAGATGCCTGTTACAAGTTTTTCTTATATAATGGGTGTTTAGCACAGTTTATAAAGAATAACATAATACTCTATTGTATAATCCGTATTGCAGTGGTTCTCAACCTCTGGGTTGTGACCCCTTAGGGGGTTGCATATCAGATATTTATATTACAATTCATAGCAGTAGCAACATTACGGTTATGAAGTAGCAACAAAATAATTTTATGGTTGGGGGTCACGACAATATGAGGAACTACATTCAAGGGTCACGGCATTAGGAAGGTTGAGAACCACTGCCCATATTGCATCCATTACTTTTCTTGTCACTGTGGTCAGCTACCTGTCAAGAAAAAGTACAAGGGAGGAAGGATTTATTATTATTATTATTATTATTATTATTATTATTATTATTATTATTATTATTTTATGATCATTGTTTATAGTTTGTGAGACTATCTGTTCAGCATGGTGGGCAAAGCATGGCAGCTGGTTACTAATGAGTCAAGAATCAGAGTCAGCCTAAAGTGAACTCAATCTATAAACCTCACATTCCACTCTCTGGTGATCACTTCCTCCAGGTCTGCCCGACTTGAGTGTCAATATCGAATTTTCGGCTAGTATTTTCTTTTTACGTGATTTTAGTTTCTAAAAATTTATACTGCTATATCCACATGACTTGCAATTTCTTCAAAACCTACTATCAGTTTTAATTGTCCTACTGTGACTAATATCTCCTAGAATCAGACCATGGGTCAGTGTTTGATCGCTGTCCAATGCAGCAGCGCAGTTGCAGATGTGGACGGGCAAGTGGGCGGTGACCTGAGTGCCGATGGCTGCTTCACTTTGACTGGTGTGATGATGTGAAGACGAACCCTGAAGTGTCACTCCATCATCATCCTCCTTGATGAACTGGGGGACAGTTTTCAATGCTGGAACACTCTTCTCTCACTGACGTTGTAACCTAGAATACAATAGCTGCAGACATTGTACCCTAGTCCAGCTGTAAACACAGCTCACTGGTAGAGTTCTTGCCCAGCATGTGGGAGGCCCTGGGTTTGGTCCCTAACAACACACACAACTTAAAAACTCTCCTTATTAATGTTTTTGTCATTTTCCTGTTTAATTTTTACTTTCTGAGTCAGGGTCTCACG